>JABXWE010018008.1:0-10631 GCA_014611495.1 Limonius californicus | reverse complement strand
GTTGCATGAATGTTTAGTATGTAAGGGACGCCCGCAACCCCCTGAAGTAATGCGAAAGCGGTTCGGGGGGGGGGGCGGTAGTATGAATGAAAAAAAAAGGTTTTCGTGTTCGGTAGGCAACTAATATTGCAAATTACTATGGTATTGCTTCCTTAAGTAAAACCGGAAATTGTAATTGGGAAATACTGTATTTCCACTGTGTGGTGGCTCAGTTGGTAGAGCGCTCGCTTTCTGAGTAAAACGTCTATTCTAGCTTGGGTTCGAAACCTAAGCAGTACTATGAAGATTTATAAAATTCTTGTCGGCAACCCACCACGCAAAATTTCCTAATCCAACTTGCAACCGTGGGGGGTCTTAATGCTAAAAACCTTTGTGTCGTTCGGATTCGACATTAAACTGTAGGTCCCCCGTGTTTCTACTTTATCACTGATGAGAACACGTGTCAAAGAAGAGGTCGATGCCCAACAGTTGGACGAAAAGGCTGTGCATGAGATGCATTTCCACTGCATCTGTGTAAGAACCATCAGCTAAGTACCAGGAAGTGACACTGTTTCCCCGGAGAAAGCTTAATATGTCTCCCCTTTTCCTTTTAACAGAAATATGAAAATATTTTTTCTAAGGCTTGCAGTTGTAATATGTGTTTAAACAAATTCTTAATCTTGGTTGGCCCCCGAAAAATAAGGTCTTTCATGAATCATTTTTGAAAAAGGTCATATCTTAAGAGAATGTAGTTTGAATGTCAAACTTATATTGCATATACATATGGTCTCGCAGAAAGGGTATATTTTGCATGCTCGTTTTTGTTGTAAAGTGCGGATTATAGTTACCTTGCCACTTCCTTAAAAATTGACAGTAGATAGTCAGCAAATATGCGACATACGTTAAATTGCTAATTATTTTTAACACATGTTATACGAGTAGTTTTAAAGTGGGAAGTTTGGTCTAAACATCCTAAAGTAACGTTTTCCGTTACAACTCCAAGTAGAAGTGATTACTTTTTCAGATTTTGTAATTTCTACTCGACTGATTAAATTTTAGAAACTGCCCTGTATATAATTCTCTTTTATTGTCTACAATATGGCTGTTGTCTGTTATGACACTTTGTATTGTCCGATACTTACATGCACGCATATATAAGGAAGCTATTCATAGTAATTGTATTGACATCGCCCTCATCCATACTTCACGTTTGACAATACACTTTTCAGAACTAACAATTTATTTAAATGTTATTTTTCGCACTGTATTCAGGAAGATTGCATACTTATTCTGTGATTTGAAATGCACTTCTCAAAACAAATTTTTTACAATTGTTATTCTTCGCACCTTAGTAAAGAAGAAAAGCATGTAATGACTACCCCACAGGCATTTAATTTAAATTCACTGAAAAATACGAGCCTACAATTCCTAAAATAGGCAACTCTAAATACACATCACCACATACCGGGATATTAACATTTTTAATGATTGTATTGTAAATCAAAGATGCCTGTTTGATATACTTGACAGTTTACTGGCTTAATTAAAGCTGATTCAACTGAAACAAAGTTTAGTAATATGTATTCGAATGCAAAAAAAAGCGACACGATAGGGTAAATCTATTTAAATTTTCTTCGTGACATATTGCCATTATTACGTGAGTAAGTGGATTTAAATACAAGGTAACATATGCGGTGCCATCAAATTAGCGCCCCCGCACACGATCAAAAAACTGTCAAGCATATCGTATTTGTGATATGTATTTTGGGTTCCCTATTTTTCGATTGGTAGGTTCGTACTTTCCGGATAAGAGGAATGCAACAACATACAACTACAAGGTTTCTCATTAATAATATACAGTAGAGAACAATTTGAAGATGCTTAAAGCAAAACTATACAGGGTGTATCAGATATAGGTACAAATATTTAAACCAGTAATAGATTGGCTCAAGTAGAATTCAATGGTACTATTCATTTTTCAATAATCATAGAGTTTATTTATTGAATTAAAAAATAAAATAAAATTTTGTTTGAGAACTGCCGATGATACATAGAAAATGCATTTAAGCCGTAGAAGGTTATTACCTAATTGTAAAGTAAATCCAAAGTGGCAAACACGTAAAAACTTGTCTGGCTTGTGGTAACAACAAGAGACTGAATAGAAAGTACTAACCTACCTAATAGTATTGGTTTGTGGCAGGTGATAAGTAATTTTTTTGCACGTCTATCTTGCTCTCCTTTGTTATTATTCTGCGGTACTCAAACAATTTTGGGTCAAATTTTTAATTATTATTTCCTCATATCTTCAGGGCCCCATTGCCAAAGAAATGTTTTTTCTAGTTTGTATATATTGTAATCTACCATCGCATTTAATATTTGTACCTATTTCTGATACACCCTGTATAGCGCATTCTATCACAAACAAAAAGGTTTGCTTCAATAACGAAACATTTTTTAGTTAGGTATATATTTTAAATCTCCATATAACATAGTAATGAGTTGTTAAGTAAACTACCAAACAAAGAGTAGGACGCAGCCCAAGGGTTCTACTAATAACAGTTGTTTCCCGTAATGTAAATATTCAATATTCACAGATCACACCGTGGTTTATTTGACTGGTTACAAATGATTTGCGGATGGGTGTAAATAAATTGTTTCAGCTGTTTATCAGTTGTCTATTAATCATACGGAAATTTATGTTTACCTGAAAATAGCTAGCTAGCGGATTCAATTTGAAGCAAATCAATTAGAAATTATTTGAAACTAAATTGAATTGCTTCCGCCACGTATCAGTTAAACGTGGTTTTGAATGTGTAAACTAGGGTGAATTCATACGCATAAACTATTTGAAACCAAAGCATATCCTGGAAGCAAAGTGAGACTATTTCATATTGGTTGGATATAATACAAACGTAATTGGAGTGGAACAGGAAGTCAAAAAAAAATTAGATTTAAATATAGATGAAAATTAGCGCGAAAATACCGCTCGAGATATTTCTGCATTTCATATTTTGTATTCTTATGATCCGTTGTTATAAATTCTAATACTATAAAATATTTATTTGATTTTGAAACCATAGCAAGAATAAATATTATTCTTATTTAAGTGCTTTGTCGCTTAGGAGATGTAGCGATCTTCTCTCCTATGCTTGCATCCCTAGTTTTAAAGTAACACAAACATAGAGGACCTACAGCTTTACATGGGTTCCGAACGACGGAAAATGTAAATACTTCTACTCCAGAGAAGATTTACTAGGCAGAATATCTCGCTAGTTTACCATTTCTTTGCGAGAGAGAAGGGATGTTAAAAAATCGATGTTCTGGTACTGAGAATTGAACCTCACACCTTCAACGTAGAAATTTTACGTTCGTTGTATGTTTTATTTATTTTATTAACATTTTGGGGATATCTTTAAACTGTTAGTAAATAATGTTTTTTCTGGAGAAAATGTTTAATGTAGTAATCTAAGAAGCGTTGTAAGTTTTCTTTACGTCACGACCTTTGTTAATATGTAATTCTGTTGTCTTGGAGTTAGTAAATCCCAGTCGGCTGTAAGATAACAATAATTAACATCGATGAGATGTCTAGGAATCAATTATTCATTCAACAAGCGGTAAGAGGAGCGGAACTTTGACTTATCTGTTTGGTACACATTACTGCTTCTGCGTTCGCAGCAGAAGTTCTCGTTTCCGGGAAATACAGTGAGAAATTTATGATTCATAAGAATAGACGGTTTGTTCTGATTGTTTTAGTTTCTCATACGTTTGAAGTTTTTATTAGCTACCTATAACATATAAAATCTGCATTTTTGAATTTCTGTTCGCCATGTCTTTTCAAGGCTTTAACCACGTAAAGCTCGTAAAACCTGCCTCATAAAACGTTAAGCAATCCATTTCCATTCACGAACCCATTAATTATTATAATTAATTAGATTTGATTAATTTTCAAACCATTATCTCCACGAATTGATCTGCCTAATTATACTTGCTGTACGGAATTTGGTAATTTAGGGCAGCAATTCTCGAAGAAAAATTACAAATGTAATAGGAAAGGCGTGCAAACGTACCTGTAGCTTTAGTCTTCCGAAACGCCGCACTTAAAGAAGCTACCTGGCTTTCCCAACATATTTTGCAGAAATTGTCTAATTCATTTAAGAAAGCAGTAAATTGTGGAAAACGGTCGAGAAATGCGAATTTAAGCTGCTAAAATAAATTAGGGGACTAACTTAGACTCGGCATTAAAGGGAATTTCTAGATTTAGTTTTAATGAGCACGTTGCAGTTCAGAATATTTTCATTCGTATACAGTTTTAGGAATTCATGGTTGCCATCCTGAGTTGCTATTTACGACCCTATTATGTTTATGGAAATGATCATTTTAAGCCCCGTTACGCGAAACACTTTTATTCGTATTTGCAAACAGTTTTAGAAAACACGATTATTAAACCAAGAGGGAATGGGATTTGCAACATTACAGAAGTAGAAAAGGACTTGCGGGTGACGCCGTGACACTGAAGTAACAGAATAATCAATCTGAAAACCTCCGCGTTGTACCTCGAAACCTTCAGGCTAAATCGCTTCATCAGACAACGTCGTACCGGAAACCAATCAATTTATTTAAAAACGAGAAAGTTTTGATACTTCCAGATTTATTAGCTCTTTTGGACTGCTCGTTACTTTCGCGCATTACAGAAAATAACCTTCATATATCAGTGACTTCCTATTTGGCTGCTAGCGATTTTCTTTGGCAGGAAATGTAAATTAATAATATGTGTATAATAAAACGGAAGCAAAATGAAATTCCAATAACCTCGGATAACTCAAATTCTTGATACGAAGGTTTAAATTAAAAACCGATTAAAACGTAAATTGATTTTAACGGAATTTTGCAAGTAGTTCCCGACGACTTTTAATGCTATTTTTAATACTTGTATATTTTTTACGTAGCTTACACAGGATATTTCATTCAGTGCTTAACTATTAATTTATAGTCAAATATTTTTCAGAAAACATATGAGAATACAATGGCAAAACACTAATGTGACTATAGTTCTTACGATGAGCGTTTTTCAGTTTCGGATTAGCGCTTTATTTGTGCTTTGGCTGCATCAGCGCGACATTCCTCATGTATCTCTGTTTGTTTCTACTAAACGCGTCAGCCGATAGAATTCGCCACACGTACAGTGTTGGTGTTGTTTCGTTCGCAGATGTCACTACGACATACGCCTTTGTAGGAAATATGAATCTGCAAGCAACTAACAAAAACAGAAATGCGTTCAGTTTGTGGTGTGCAAATAAAGCGCTAATCCGAAATTGAAAAATGCTCATCGTAAGAACCATAGAGAAGAAGAATGACTCAATACTAAAGATAAGAATTAAGTAAGTGAGCGAAACATACTGCTCTTAAACTTTCACATATCTGAAACAATGCATATTTGTATGTATCATCAATATAATCAAACATTGCAACAAACCGTTAAAGTGTGAGTACCTGATCAGGGATGAATTTACGTTAAGATCTTAGTTCCCGCCTTGATTTAGTCAGTGGTTTGTTAAAAATCGGTTCACTCCCTAGTAGGACACTAAGACAACCACCAACAGTACTCGGCTGGTGGCTTGGTTGCCTATGTATCTTTTTTGATGATTCATTTCAAATATCTAAGATATTCTAATATTAAGTACTTTGCCTTGATTCGGAATCTACATTAAGCTATACATTTCAGAACTGTAGCACTTGTGCTTGATAAGATACGGTACTTCGAGAAGAAGAACGTGTGCGCAACCAGACTGAAAATCAAAATAAGTAAGGTTTTGTGCGAGGAGATACACCATTCGAGGACTATGTACGGGAATATTTAAAATATTTAGTTCTTCTAACATTGCGAAGAGAGCTAGGGTCTCATTCCACATTGAGTTAGAATTAACCACACTTCTCCTTATCACTGCCGGACCAAAATGATAAGAAAGCCACACACAACATCATACATATTCTCTTCCTCAGTTGTCAATTAACTAGATTGGTTTGTCTTTACACTATCTGCTTCCACCTCCTTCTATTTTCGGCCAGCCTTCTCACTTCGGTAATAGTTGTTGCATTGCATGTCATTTATGATCAGAGGTATATACTGCAACTTTGGCCTTTCTTGTGCCTTTTATACTTTGATTGTTCCCTCTAGAATAGTCTTAAGGATAATCTCACTTCTTAGAATGTATTCTATCTAATTCTCCCCTTTTCTTATGCTCTTCCTGTTATTTCGACGTTAGTAATCCTGTCTACCCAGCTCACCCATAGCATGCGTCTGTAGCACCACGTCATATATACAATCAATAGAAATAGTAAAAATGGCGAGCGAAATGTAGTTGAAGGGAGCGACAGAAGCCTGATACAAGTACAAGCGGGGGCATAACCTCCAATATGGTCGGTTGTATGAGGAACAAATTAAGAAGTCCAGGCAGTGAACTTGCACTTTTCAAAAATTCATAGAACCTGCGTTGTAGACCTTGCTTGTTTGTACAATTTCAAGATTTTTATATTAGATTGCTACGTAATTTTTTAGATAAAAACATCTCCATTTTTCAAGGTGTTTCCAACACAATTTTAATCTTTAAAAATATTTAAATAACTTATAGTTTACATTAATTGCTAGCATTTGATTGAACGGGCGTTTTGGTAGAAGTTTTCAAAAACAAATGCAATATCAATAAAACTTTTATCGACAATGCCAGAAAGACAGCAAATGTTAATAACTAATCTTTCAATTCTTGGTTTCTATCTTTCTATTTGTTAAAAGAAATGATGTATTCCTTATTTTAAGGTTAATTCTTCAGGGGGTGCTTTCATGAAGTAACGTTTATATACAATATATGAATTAATATCAACTATTTAAACCTACCGGCTACAGACAAGGCTTTAGTCGGTAGCTCTTTTGAAGAAACCATATGTTTTCGAAAACTTCTGATTTCATTCATTAAATAGTATGAAATTCTAGAATGACCTATAGTGGTGGTGCAATATGATAACAATGAGATCATTGTTGTCAATTCAATTCCAAATGAAATTTAATTGTTGATTATTTCACTATTATTATTTTATTAATACTTAAACAAGCCGAGATGTAAGCATATAAATAAAAACAGGACTGATAGCTTTGCTGAAATTTATTTCAAATAGTTTTCGCCGAACACTAAAGCAACGAAGTGACGGCTACGATCGATATGTTTGTGCTTCGACGAATAATCGAATAGATTACTTTAATCTATTTGGTATTTTTATAACATTGGTGACATAGTTCTGTATGCTAAATTAGTAAAAAAAAGTGTTTCAACGGTATTTTACAGAAAATATAAACATCTGGCGACTCTGATACTTCCATTGTTACTATCGATTTTTGTAGTAATAAGAAAATGGCGAAGGAGCCAATAATAGAGTGCACGTCTAGAATGTAGAAGTCTAAACAAAGCATTGTTCATTTAAATGTTAATTAGTACTGTGTATATATTTTACGGATGTAACTCAGCAAATGTTAGCTATTTCGTCCTCTGCAGTCAAGGAATAATAATAGGTTCTTGAGAAACTTTAACATTTTTAGTGGCTACTAACCGTGCGACTAATTTTCCCTAGTCCCATCACGCAGCAAATTTTTAATGCAGCTGAAATCTAACACCTCAGCGTTTGCGAGCGCACGCTATTATTGCAACATGGAAACTGTACGAAACAGCGATATTAGAAAATTCGAAGTAACATAACTGTAGCACTTGGATGATCTGGATGAAATCTAATCCAGAAAGGATATCTTTTCATGATCGATAAGTCTGAAATGCAATTTCCCGCTACACTGATCGGCTTCCTGAAGCTTTATGGAATGCTTGTATGTGCTATTTATGAAAGCACAATAGCGGATAAGAAAACAGAAGAAACAGCAAGACGTAAATCAAGTAAATATGCCGTTATGTAATTTTAAATATGCTTCAACTTGAAGCGGGAGAAATGGTGTAATTTTTCTTAAAAACGCTCCATACATTTTTAATAGGGACCGGTGACAAATCATATTGTCTTTCCGTTGTTTACGTTCTTCATATACATTTTTTAAGTTATTCAGGACAGGCTTTGTATGATTTATACAGATGACCCTTCTTTATGTAGGGCGTTATTTCTAGAACCAATAACTTCCAAATGGCGACAATTTACTGTGCTAAAAGCATAATTTTCAAGTTCCTTAACAGATATTAATGTTGGAAAATCTCTAACTTAATTCTTGTTAATCCTGACCTGCACATTAATGACGATTACCTAGAAAAAGTAATGTACTGAATCTGAGATAAAAGTAGATGTTAAAATTTGAGAAGAAAAAACAGCATTCTATTGCTAAGCTATCGAAGGAGAATTGCCGTAGGTTTGCCATGCTCTTATCATAGTGCCAAGGAAGCTCTTGGCACAGGAGAATACCGGTGCTCAGCAGAAGGACGTAAAAGCTGTTAACTATGAAGCGAAAGCATGCTTGCTTGAATTTTGTACGCACAGTGACCCACGGTATAAACTGCCAAAGGAGAATTTATGTAGGTTTACCATTTTCTTATCACAATGCTGAGGAGAAGCGCATGGCACAAGAGACTTTCAATGTCTTGCAGTAGCACGTACAAGCTATTAACTGTGAAGCGAAAGCATGCTTGCTTAAACTTTGTACTCATAATCACCGACGCTAAAAACTGTCAAAGGAGAATTACTGTAGGTTGGTTATACTTTTATTACAGTGCCCAGGAGAAGTACTTGGCACAGAGGAATACCGGTGTTCAGCAGAGGACCTTCATGTTGTTAACTGTGAAGCGAAAGCGTGCTTGCTTCTAGATCCATATCGCCAGAGAGAACTGGATCGACACTGTTAAGCATATTTAAACTGCAGTGTAATCGTGTCAGTATAATAATAAAAGTCAAGTAAGGCACCTAAACTATGTGAATAATAAGATAGAAATGCTTACTTGCTTGTACCCACGATAACCGACGCTGTAAGCTGCAGGCTGACCGTGCTCTTATTATAGAGCTGAGGAGAAGCACATGGCACAGCAAAATGCCTGTATCTAACAGTGTGACGTAAAGGCTGTTAACTGCGAGAGGAGAAGCACATAGAACTGGAGAACAGTAAGTTCAATGAACGGAACGTAAAACCTGTTAACTATAAAACGAATGCATGCTGGTTTTAATTTTACACTAAAAATGACTGACGCTACATGCTCTCAAACAAGAATTTGTTCTATCATTGGGCTTGGTATTTCCTAATATCAATATCACTCTGGTTAGACAGAAACAGCTAATTCATACTTCTTCATTTCCATTTTGGACAGTTGTCACAATAGAATGTAAAATACATAACAGTAATTATATATTAACCAAGCTCGTTTGAAAGCAGCATACATTGACAATTTAGAACTAAAAATAAATTTGAACTGATATTAGACTTATGTATAAAATTATCAATAAAATTATATGTTAAATCTTTATTGCCTTACTTCGTTGAAATTCATACTTATATTTTAATAAAATTATTATTATTAAAATATTAATAATACTATATATAACCTTTAATGATTGTAATTTTAATACAGATTTATAGGACACCCATAATATGGAGCTGTCAAAAGAAAACTTAATTGGTAATTGCAGAGACATAAGGATACACGACTAATTTGTTAATTGATCAATAATTAATAAGTAAATATGTACTAATTGAAAACGATTAGTTTTATGTGTCGCACCGTAGAATATGTATAGTACATAAAATAGCAAACTCTGCATATGCTTGATTCCAAACATAGCTATTTTCTATGAGTATAGCTGGAATAGTTTTTTTAACTTTGGTTAGTCGTTCGCTAAGATAACATAATGTTTTTATTAAATATATTGTAGCATGGTTTGCTAGCAAGTACTTTTGCTTCAGAGCATCATTACTGATTTGTTTTTTTATGTTATTGTTATGTTTATCTTGTTCTAGATCAGCGTCATTTCTAAAAGCTGTATGATAGTTTAGTGCTACCATATAGCTAGTAGCGTACAAGTAAGATATTGAAGCGATTATTATTAACAAACTATTATTAACAAACCTTCTACATTTCAATAGTAGTCACAAACTTAAACGATTAACTTCTCAACCATTTGTGCTATGCATTTTCAGGTCATAAAGCGGTGTGGTTGAAGTTGAAAACTAATTCCAGCAATAACAGTTTGAGAAACCACAAACACTTTAAGCAGCACGTTCCATGCACAGTTCCAGCTTCATACACATTTCTAAAAACGAATAAGTGTGTATACAGGGTGTCCTTTAAATGCCTTAAAAGCTTCAGGTAGAATTTTTCCTTTATGAATGCTTAATACAAATCTTAAAAAAAGTAGGTATTTGGAGCTTTGTTTTCTTGTACGAGAGTGTTAAAGTTCATATCTTTAAAACAGAATTTCATGGAAACAATAACGAGAACTTTAATGTTGCACGTATCTGCCGATAAGTGACTGATTGCCACTTGATTATGTAAAGATTAATATTGAGTTGACGCTCTAGTTGCTCTTCTGGAAGTACTGTTAAAAATGATAAATTTCGTAAATACTACATTTGACAACAGTGCAAGGGCATGGTATTGTGATGAAAAGTAGAAAATTTGTTTTTC
>JABXWE010018007.1:0-18162 GCA_014611495.1 Limonius californicus | reverse complement strand
GCTGCCCTAATTTAATGTTTAATTGCTTCTTTTTTATTTCAATGTGAGGCCTCCATGTAAGTCTTCTGTCTAGGGTTATACCTAAGTATTTAGCTTTTGTATCTTGGGGTATAGCTTGTTCGTTGAGGTAGATTGGTGGATAGGTTGATCTTTCCGTAGTAAAAGTTACATGTACAAATTTCTGTTCATTAATCCTGATTCTCCCAATTTTAATCCTTTTCTCGATTTCGTTTATATTTTCTTGAGCCAGATTAAATACAGTTGCGGGATCTCTATGTGATGCAATCACCATAGTGTCGTCAGCGAAAGTCGCTACTGCTGTCCTTTGTAGAGCTGGTAGATCGGCAGTAAAGATCAGTTACAAGATTGGCCCTAATATGCTTCGTTGTGAGACGCCTGATTTGATTGGTTTTAGGTTTGTTTGTTCGTCATCATGTCTAACATAGTACTGTGTATCTTCTAAGTACGATTTTAACAGAAGGTAACTATTATGGGGTAGTTGTTTCTTGATTTTGTATAATAGTCCCGAGTGCCAAACCTTATCAAAGGCTTTTGACACATCGAGAAATACAGTTGAGCAGTATCTGCCTTCTTCAATATCGGTATTTATGTGACGTACTACTCGGTGTTCAATGGTTCCATGTTGATCTCTGAATCTGAACTGATGCTCGGGGATTAGTTGTTTTTGCTCAAGTATCAGTTTAAATCTTTTAAGCAGAAGTGTTTCGAAAACTTTCGATAATGTTGGTCTGTATGACTCTACGCTTTCAGGATCTTTGTCAGGTTCTGCTATAAGTATGATTTGTGCGATTTTACAGGAAGCTGGGAAGTAATTTTATCTTAGGGCTGCGTTCAAGAGTGCCGTTATGTCTCGAACTACGTTTTCTGGGAGTTCCTTGAGTACCTTGCCTGTGATTTGATCCCACCCTGGAGCTTTTTTGCTATTGAGATCTTTGTGCATTATTTGTTGGATTTGGTGGATCTTGAGTTCCATTTGTAGTGGCGAATCTAGGAACGTATGGATTTGTTCTTCCTCATTTTCAGTGATTATTCTCGGAAAAAGGGTAAACGTTCTTCAAGATGTTTATCAAATACTTCTGCCTTTTCTATATTTGATCTAGCCCATTTGCCGTTTTCTAGTTTAATTGGAAAGTTATGCTGTCGGGGACGCTTGATGGTTCTCGTCGCCTTCCAAAGAGAGTAATTGGTATCTTTGGTTGCGAAAAGTTGGGGCAGATAATTTTGAATGAGCGCATTCTAGTAATATTTTTAATTCTTTATTGGCTTGTTGTACCTACCTGGTTTTATCTTGAGGATATCTCATATCTTGATAAGTTGCTATTTTTAGGTATACTCCTTTTGGTTACACTTTACATTACTTCAATATGTCATCAGTATTTAAAGTGGCTCAAACCAATTAAAATTTTTCTATTAATAGTTTGGCAACAAAATGTCTCCGTATTTACAAATATGTATACTATTCGAAATTGCAAGACTGCAGAAGATATCTTTTAAATAAAACCAATTTAGCAGGAATGTTACATGCAACAAAAGGCAACATTTGCAAACTACTACAAACCAAATATCCATTTATGATCTCTTCGCTCCACCCTAATAACCATACATAACATAACCTCCAATTATTAAAGTCCTACTGTAATATTCTTGTTTTCTTGTTATTGCTATGTCCAATTGTTTTCTTAGATGCTTGGTTGAAATTGGGTTTTCCGGTATTTCGTACTTTTCCGTTTGCTATCCGATGAATATACATGTTTCTGTTTTAACTATTACTAAGAAACGGTAAGACATGGTGGAAACGCGACTTTTCGGATTACTTACATGTGAAATTCTTCTGCAATCTGCAAGATTTTTTAATTAATCCCGATTAGTTAACTTTCCAAAATGGTGCACTTATATTTTAGATTTAATTTTTAAGTTTAATTATAAGACAATATGGAAAGTAAAACATTCTACAGATTTTATAAACAACAGGATACTAAAATTCACAATTAAAGAAATAATTATACAAGGACTTTGAAATATTAATTTTTAATAATTCAAAAGAACATGTATTTATATATTTCCCAAACAGCCCCAAGAGCGTTCTAGAAAAGAAGAACAAAATATAATTAAATTATGTTTCGCTCACCTTCCATTCGTTTTTAATTTTTACGCGATATTAATGGTCTACAATGGAAGCTAAATGTTTATGTAAATTTTTAATTTATTTCTTGATAAACAAGGTTCAAATTACAGCACAATATAAACACAAACACGCGAACAATTTGTAAGAAATCCGTAAAGCAAGAAGTTCCAAAGAAAAGTTTGCATCATTTGTATGTATGTCACTGGTGAAATTGTGCAGGTTTATCTTACAGGAATAGCTTTATTATGCGAATGTATTTTGGGTTAGGGTGTTAATCTTTACAGATATAAATATTTTTCAATTTATTATATTACTTAGTTTCACGCAGAGATTTACGATTTACACGGGAGATGTAATTATATTTAATTTTTTCTTCTTTCCTTGAGTTAAAGCTTACAATAGGCGCCAGTAATTTATATTTTCTCGCTTTTAAAGATTAAAGCCTTAATTTTGCTTGTACACTTCTAAAGAGGGAATAGCTAACATTGTTTCTAAAGATTTCTCAATTTGGATACTTTGTGTTTCCTGTTCTTTTTTACAGGAGTCGTACTTTTACAGCTGCAAAGTGAAATCTGCACGTTCATAGCATATATACGCTAGTACTCTCAAATGAATTCTTACATTCTACCCCTGCATTTGCTAACGGAAGTAACAAGTACTTTCTTTTGACATAGCTATTTTACAGCTCTGCGCTTACAGTTGCAAATATTTGCGTCTGCAAGGACTTGCTCATAATTTTGTGAAATAAAACTAGTGCAACTTTTTCGCCGAAATTACATAAACGGTTTCTAAGGTATGTTTTTAAAATTATAAGATAAAAATCGTTAATAGTGCAACAAAAACGAGGAGTTATTAAATGAAAAGGTTGAGTATGCACCATTCTATCTCTGTAGTGTAGAACAAAGTATTCGTTCTCTTTGTACTATAACAGTAATAGCTTTTATAGAACTCGTTCTTCACAGGCGGCACGCCAACTAAATTCATTGTTGTGACTTCCATTAAGAAAACTATAAAGTGAAAAACCACCCTAGTAAAAACATATTCAAGTAACTTATCTAAAGTAATTTAATCATACCGCAACAAATTTATCATGCAAGTTTTTACCCTAGTAAAAGATACACACAGTATATCAGTTAAGCTATTTGGAGACCGTCGAAAAATGTTTTGCTTATTGAACCCATTATAGTATGTTAAGAATGGTACGGTTCCCCAAGAACTATTCGTCAAAGTACGATTCGCCGCGACCCAAAAATGTAATGTTTATAGAAGCTTAAAATTACTTTATGTTTTTTCCGATGTAGGCGCTATCACACCTTTCATCTAAATTTGAAAATCTGTTCCTGATAATCGCTATATTACACTGTAAATTTTCACAAATTTCGTGAAAGATACAGAGGTAAACTGTTATTATAAGTAAAAATAGTTTCGCATACTGTAGTGGCGTCTATCGCCACACTTAAAATTAAAACACTTCACCTATACTTTCCCACACTCCCAATAATAATTTCTATACAGGCTGTTTTGAAATATATGAGCACACAGACATTCTAAAAATGATTTGTTTTTAAAGAGAGTATAGTTCTTACGATGAGCATTTTTCAGTTTTGGATTAGCGCTTTATTTGCACAGCACAAACTGAACGCATTTGTCTTTGTTAGTTGCTTGCAGATTCATATTTCTGACAAAGACGTATGTCGTAGTGACATCTGCGAAAGAAACAACACCAACACTGTTCGTGTGACGTATTCTGTCGGCTGACACGTTTAGTAGAACGAAACAGGACTGTTTCCAGCAGTATTTAAAATGTTTTGGAGGTTGATACGGCAATATTTTATTTTCTAAAGCTATCTAAAGGTTTTTATTTACAATATTGTTTATACTGAAATTGTGGAAATTGGTATTAATTGACTTTTATTCCAACTGCTCATGGGCATTTTTTCAATCGATCGGCTATGGTAAGAAGCGTTGTCATGGACAATTAAAGAAGGTTCTCGCAAATTAGACAGAAGTTGTTTTTGAATGCAATTTTCGAAATTTTCCGCGTCCATGTTATCGTGGTAGTCTGATGATTTTGATTTGGCAGAAAAAATACAGCTGCTGTTTTCAATAAATCCATTGTGATTGCCAACATGCAAAATCATATACCTTCTTCCTTCTGATGCTGAATCGAGCCTTTTTACACTTTTCAGTGTATCGCCTTGCCAAGATCGTTTGTTGGATACTTTTGCAAAAATCCAGGTCTCGTCCAAAAACACTACAGGTAAAGGCGATGGTGAAGTTATATTATCAATATATTTTTTTTGAAATGCCGCAATGACACTACACTAGCTTTTTCACATAGTGCTCTATGGTTGCAATCTTTCTTAAATTTAAAACCAATACATTGTAAGAGTTTCCTAATCGTTGACAATTTTATTTTAGATTTTTAGAATAGCACTGAAGTTAGGTAGAAAGTACCCTTGGTATGCAATTAAGCCAAATTGCGCTTTTGTCGACCCTCAACATTTTTTTCACATCTGGTGTCATAATTTTGACCGGATCTGAGACGGGGTTGACAAAGGCTCCGAAATTGTCGACGAAATAGTTATATGTGCCGTATAAACCTCCAAATCATTTTAAATACTGCTGGAAACGGATTTAAGTAGTGACGTTTGGCTGCATCAGCGCGACATTCTTCAAGTACCTTTGTTTCTTTCTACTAAACGTGTCAGCCGACGGAATACGTCACACGTACAGTGTTGGTGTTGTTTCTTTTGCAGATGTGACTACGACATACGCCTTTGCCAGAAATATGAATCTGCAAGCAACTAACAAAGACAGAAATGCGTTCAGTTTGTGCTGTGCAAATAAAGCGCTAATCCGAAACTGAAAAATGCTCATTGTAAGGACTATACTATATTTTGTATACTGGCGGCGAATCATACACAGCGAAACGTCTCGCGACGTTTTATGATCTATCAGTCTACATGTCCGTCTATTATATTTTAACTTCGGGTCGCGATTTATTTTCGATGAATTGTGAAGTTTCGGAAATCCTCCACCGAATGTGAGTTCAAATTAATCGTTAACAGAAGAGCTGGAAATCTCATCGGCTGCTTTTTTCCGATCTTTTAATCGAGAAATAACTGTTGAAGTTTTATAGTATAACATACAAACATTAAAATAGAATCGGCCTACTACGCCTAATATTAGGCGAGATGTTTAATTGCATTTTTTACAAATCTGCACATTTACTTAAATGTAAGCTATATTTTGTAAAGTAAGTTCATATTAGATTATTCGTTCGTTCGTTCGACGAAAAATCCACAAAAACGCCAAAAGCTCCTCAATTTTTGTAAGTGGAGTAGAGAGTATAATTCCATTAAAATATCTACTAAATACAATAAGCAGCAGATACATACAAACTAAAAATACTAAGTAATAACCAAGTTAAATAAAGGGACTGCATACAACTACAGATATGAGCGAAATTAAGGCAAAAATCGAAGTAAAAAACCTTAAAGTTCTAAGAATTAATAATATACTAAGAACGCAGCACGAAAAGAATACAACAACCAAAATACCAACGTCATCATTCTTCGTTGAACTAGAACAAAATGATAACAACAAAGACATTTACAAAATCCAGTACCTGCAATGTACAGGTGTTCGATTCGAACAACCATATAGAGAGAGAGATATTCCCCAGTGTACAAAATGCCAAACCTTTGGACACACAAAGAACTACTGTCATAGACAACCTAGATGTGTGAAATGCGTTGGCGATCACCTAACGGGAAACTGCACATGGACTGAAAAAAACGAAAAGATGTTGTCTGTTGCAACTGCAAAGGTAACCACCCCGCAAGTTATAACGGATGTAGTGTAAGAAAGCAACTACAACAAAAGTTATATCCTGCTCTTAGAGAAAAAACTATAACGCGGCAACAAAACCACCTAACAAATCCAACACTGAAAGCACATGTCCGTCGCACACCCTAATTCCCAGCCCCACATGCAAATAATCAAAGCAAATTCACACCACCTGTCGCCTAATCAACCTCTAACAGCACAACAACCCATGTTTCAACCCGTTCACTATAATGACCGCATTACGAAATTAGAAGAACTGGTAGGTAAACTATTGGAAAGGATATATTCAATGCTCAATATTATCACAGCCTTGTTAGCCAAACCCAACAATGGCTAATTCTCTTAAAGTAGGTATATGGAACGCTAACGGCTTGGCACAAAGAAGCCAAGAACTAAAATCCTTTATACTAGAACAAAACATCTATATTATGGTAACCTCTGAAACGCACTTTACAAAAAAGAGCTATCTATGTATAGCAGGCTACGCTATATAAGAGACCCAACACCCAGATGGCTTAGCCCACGGGGGAACTGCAATAATCATAAAAACTTCCATAAAGCACTGCGAAAACGAGAAATTTGCCCGAGATTATCTCCAAGCAACCGTTATCACCATAGAAGATTGCGCTGGACCTATAACACTCTCAGCTATTTACTCGCCATCGAAACACAACATAAAAAAAGAGCCATATACACAGTTCTTTAAAACCTTAGGCAACAGATTTATCGCCGGGGGCGATTATAATGGCAAGCATCCGTGGTGGGGTTCTAGATCGAACGTGCCAACACCAAAAGGCAAGCAACTCTACCTCGCAATGCAAGCTAACAATTTAACACCGCTGTCAACTGGAGAGCCGATCTATTGGCCTTCAGACAGGCGAAAGACCCCTGATCTTATGGATTTTTGTGTATTAAGATCCATACCTAGTACTTACTTGACCATCCAGTCGTGCTTCGATCTATCATCTGACCACTCACCTCTAATCGTACCCTTGAGAACAAGTGCTATACGGAGAACCAGACAACCGAAACTCCACACCAAAAAAACTAACTGGTACGGGTTTAAAAACTTACTAAGTAATATCCAGTATGCTCCACCACTCAAAACAACAGAAGAGCTAGATGTAGCAATTGATAAATTAAAACATTTCATCCAGGAGGCAGCTAGGGCAGTGACCCCACCAGAAAAAGAAACAGAATCCCAAAACCATTGCTCTGAAAACGCGAAAGAAAAAATTATAGAAAAACGTAAACTGAGAAAGCAATGGCAACAGATAAGATCGCCACATGATAAAGCTGAACTCAACAAAACTATGAAGGAAATGAAGAAAATCCTCGAGGAAGAAAGAAACATAGCTGTCAACAGGCACTTACAGGAACTCTCAGCAACGATTGGCACCGATTACTCGCTGTGGAAAGCGACAAAAAATATTAAACAGCCACAACAACGTACTCCACCACTAAGACTAGAAATCGGCGAATGGGCTAGAACAAACGAGAAAAAAGGAAAGCTTTTGCAGAGCACCTAGAGAAGACATTTATATCATGCCCTGGTGAAACACCAAAGGAAGAAGAAGACATCATATACAACTATATTGACTCTCCCCTGCAAATGGAGCTGCCAATAAAAAAGGTCAAAGTAAAAGAGGTCAAATATGTAATTAACAAAAATCTCAATCAAAGAAAGGCGCCAGGCTGGGATCTCATAACTGTTAAAATCCTTAAAGAACTGCCAGAAAACAGAAAACATCGTCAAAACAATTACTGCGCTATTTAATGCAGCATTAAGACTGGAATACTTCCCAGTACCATGGAAGGTAGCAGAAATTATGCTGTTAGCGAAACCTGGTAAAATCACCGAAATCGTGTGTTCCTATTGACCAATCAGTTTGCTACCGGCCATGTCCAAGGTATTTGAGAAACTCATATTAAAAAGAATAACTCCAGTGTTGCATCAAAAGCAACTAATATCAGAACATCAGTGCGGTTTTAGGGAGCAGCATGGGACGATAGAGCAGGTACACAGAGTAGTGCGCCAATTAAACCTGGACCTAGAAGAGAAGCGTTTCTTTTCAGCTGTGTTTTTAGATGTATCTCAGGCTTTCGAAAAGGTTTGGCACCTAGGTCTGCTATATAAAATTAAACGACAGTTACCGCACAACATATACAATTTATTAAAATCTTACTTAAGTGATGACAGACAGTTCTACGTAAAACAACGAGATGAATTCACAAAGCAGTCACCAATACAGTCCGGTGTTCCACAGGGTAGCATTCTTGGGCCAGTCTTGTATCTCCTTTATACAGCGGATCTACCAGTATCTTCATCTACAACCATAGCAACATTTGTGGATAATACGACTGTGATGGCGTCGCATAAAGGCCCGGGAAGAGCATCAGCTATTCTCCAGGGTCACATAAATAAAATTCAGATCTAGCTACGAACATGAAGAATAAAAGTCAATGAACAAAAATCAACACATTTGATGTCCACCACAAAAAGAGACAGCTGCCCGCCAATAACCCTAAATAACCAACAAATACCCCAAGACACAAAAGTAAAATATCTAGGAATCTATCTGGACAGAAGGATGACGTGGAGACGGCATATTGAAGCAAAAAAGAAATAGCTGAACTTGAAACTCAGAACGATATATTGGTTCACAGGACGACGGTCACCACTCAGTTTGGAAAACAAAGTTCTCTTATATAAAGCCACTCTAAAGCCAATTTGGAATTATGGCATCCAACTGTGGGGTTCCGCGTCAGTCTCCAATATTGAAACCCTGGAGAGATTCCAGGCAAAGACCCTGCGCTTTATGGTCAACGCTCCGTGGTTTGTGACCAACGCCATAATTAGAAGATACTTGCAGATTTCTACAGTGAAGGAAGAAGCGCGTAAATGTAGTGCAAAGTACAGTGAAAAACTTGCAGTGCATCCAAATCGACTAGTGTGTAGGTTAGTTAACTAATCAAATGATACGCGTAGACTCAAGAGGTACAAGCCATCAGACATAGTCAACCGATATTAACTGAAATGTGAAATTGAATAAAATAAGTCAATAGATAAGATGTTTAAAATTAGAGGTACGATTTATTGGAAAACTGCCTACGTGTTAATAATGCATTATATGAATCATTGTATTAATGCATTATTATTGTTATTACATTTACTTATTGTCCTAAGACAAATTGTAAATAAAGCTGCGAGTTAAAAGAAAAGATTGTTCATTATGAAAAACAATGTCGTAGGACTTAGTCTTACATAGCAGCATAATTAAACAAAACCATTCGTAGGATTTTTGTACAAAAGCTGAGTAATTCTTTGATCAAAAATTTGTATTGCTTCCCTAACGACTAAAACTGGAAAATAAGTTATCCCTGTCAGTCAGTCAGTTTAAAAGCAAATATAGTGGGTATCCCATATATTCCAATAGTAGAGGAAAATATATATAAATGTATGTGTTTTAGGAAATACCCAATTCACTCTTGCCTCTCAGTTTCTGTCTCTCTATTTGTAGTCTGTGTCTCAGAGTTTGTAATGTTATGCAGGAGCATAATTAAACAGAAGTATTTCGTTGAGTTTTTGTACAGAAGTTGAGTAATTCTTTGATCAATTGTAAAATTTGCATTTTTCAGTAACGGCTAAAATTGGAAAATAAGATAACGCTGATACAGTGCCAGAACTTAAACCCAATGATCAGCTAATGCGGTAACAATTCTGTGAACGAATAATGGCAGAGGTAAACCAGGACGAGGATTACACTAATAACCTATGGATGTCAGACGAAGCCTACTATCACCTGAATGAATTTCTCAATAATAAAAATTTTTCCTATTGGTCTATACCAAATTATACTCAAAGTTACCATGGTATGGCGTCATACAGCCTTGATTTTTTAAGAATAATGATGGTCTTGCAACCACTGTAACATATATGTGGTATGCTGGTAACCTTCGATCGCACGAATATCCGATAAGTGATTTAAAACATCTGGTCTCAACAAGGCGGAGCAACGTCACATTCAGCACGACTATCGATGGTAGCTGTACGATAATTTTTTGGCAACCTTGAAATTACTAGAAACTATCCCTAAAAGATTGCACAGATGGGAGTCATCTACTTGATTTCATCTTAAAGAAATAAATATTGGTTCGTCAGTGGCATACTCTGTGCTATCAATTGTCGTAAATAAATGTATTAAAATATGTTGTTTCCGTTCCAAAATTCCCCGTTTCTTTGAGGATCTGCGAGGTCTACCGTTTTTTCTTTTACCTGGAGGGACCCAGTTAACATTCTCTTCTGTCATCTTTCTTCTCCTATTCTGAGCATATGTCCAAACTACTTCAAACTTCTTTTCTGTGCGATGAATAACCCCTCCTTCTGCTTGCGTCCTTCTTCGTATTTCTTTATTGGACATTTTGATATTCGCGTACTTCGCCTTAGGTAATCCATTTCGATCGCTGATAATTTTCTTTCATATTCGGTACTCATAGCCCAGACCTCACTCCATAACTCAGTAGCGATTCCACCATTGTATTGCGTATCCGTTTCTTAATCCTTGAATATGTATGGTCGCACCAGACTGTATGCAGACATCGATTAATCTTCCTAGTTTCTTGTATTCTAGATCTTATTTACGCTTTTCCCAATCCTTCTCTGATCATTACAGCTTCGAGATATTTAAACATGTCTATCTACTTATTTCAGTTGTCTGACTTAACGACTAGAAGTTCAAATCTTGTTTCGCTGCCACCGAGTATTCGATTTTGGTAAAGTTTATTCGCGTGCCTCATTTTTCGTATACTGTATTGTTACGGGTCAAACGAAGCTTTTCTACAGGGTGCGTTGGAATAAGAAATCTTAATACAAACATGCAGACGTTCCTCGTTTTAGCGCAGCAAAACGGCAGTTGCACTCAGTAGCTCAGTCGAAGGAGGGGTGGTTCTCAAGAGTTTGCTCATAAGAGGGAAAGTAAAAGGTCGAAGTCTTATACAGGGTACGTTGAAGAAAGTATGGGCGCCACCTCTTCCTGTGTCAATGATACAGAGCCTTCGGGAAGAGGGCGAAAGCCTGCTATCTTACGGGATGTTCTATTCTTACCTTCCTGGGTCTCTCTTTACATACAGGGTTACAATAATAAGTCGCGATACAAATTATAAGCATATATTAAGAAATAGAGACAAGTTTTTGGACTGAAGGTCCGGATACAACAAAATGAGTAAATAAGGACCAGATTCGATCCACAGTAGAGGTTAAAATTAATAGACAGAGTTTTCGGAGCGCCCTGAATGATTTTCTCTCCGGGACTGGCTTACGACATTTAGGCATTCAACTGCGTTTACCAGTATCCGTAGAGCTCACATAGAAACATGCACAAAAACATTTTGACATTAATATTAAAATAATCAAGTGGAGTGGTATAAATATGGATTATGCAACTTAATGTTGCTTAGCCTTAAATTGCAAGCATGAAATGTAGGTCGGACACCGAAGTCTTTGTCGCACCAAGAAAATGCACTGAGTTCTTTTGCACTGATAACATACAAGCGAGGTACAAAGTTGCTTTTACCTTGCGCGTTGTAGAATTACCCAGGTAGGCTTTGAAGGGTTGTAGCTGTCAGGGGGAAGTAGTAAGAGGATCGGTCAGCTAGGCGCAACTTCAAGCGTCGAGGACGGCACAGCGGCGGCCTTCGCCGGGAGATTGCTGGTAGATGGGCCTTTATATCCGTTTGGAACGAGAAGAGAACACTCAGGGTTCCCTAACTTTTGCAATTGTCTATCGTGACTGGTTTAGATCCGACACTAACGGTCGTAATTCTGGTTCACAAGAACGAAAACGATACGGCACCAAAAATGTCACGAATAATTTGCTACCCACAGTGTACGTGCGTCTACATTCGGGTCCGCTAGCCGACTCGATAAACATTTACGGGCCTCGATTGATGTTATTTTCGAAGACCGGAGTCCGGCGGAGGTCTAAATGCCGACTGACTCAAAATGCAACGGGAATCAGTACCCCCCTCAAAAGGTTGCACAACATGACGAAATCATATGGAATGTTCTAGAAAAGAATCTCATGGCACGTGAATTCTCGGAACAGTTAGAGGTCAAACGCGGACGGAAAACAAGAGTTTGCAATTTTAACACAAAGGACTATTGACACATTTCTCGAACTTCGAAAGACAAAACAAAATACCGAAAAGGTAACCCAAAATAAGAATTCAATTAAAACAGCGATACTCATTCCTACGAAACGGCAAACAAATTACGGAATTACTAAAGTGTAGCGGCAAATTTTAAAAATCACATAACAAGTTTTAATTTACGATTTGACATAATGGCAAACAAAAATAAATTAGTGTATTACACGTTACCAACTAGTTGCTTGTTTTTATATTCCTACAAATTATAATTTGAGCTGTATCATAGTATTGGTAATAAGATGTGTATCGTAGATAACGTAATTAGGGAATCGTTGGTGGATGACTCATACATACCGAACAAACTATTGTAAGCTTAAGGCCCCTCAGGACAGCTGACGGATTTCTTGTTTGCGCCTTTTAGAAATTAATATAGGCAACTCGTAACACCTAGCCCATTGCAATTCTTAGTTTCTGCACGATGACGACAACAGCTTATCCCTCTTATCTCTTTATCTATATTTTGTTATCTGAAGAATTTTACCTGGCTATTCTATTTTCTGGGATTACAACTAAATATATTTATGACTAAGCTGCAAAACTAGAATCTTTACTATCGTCTATTTCGTAGGTATGCCAAATTTTGTCTGTATACAAGGTGAACTATTTTTCAAATCGATCTAGCGCGATTATTAATTATAACAGAGAAAAAGTGTTAGAAAATTTTGCACTCCGTAACAAGGCGTAAATAAATTTATAGTTCCGCATATACCGATGGATCTATAATTAAATATCAAGTGATCAAATTTAAAGACAAAAACCATGCTTGAGCTAGATTCAGGTTCAAACATGATTTGTAATTACATAGGCTGCTAAGGATAACTTTGAATTGGATGACTTGATATAAGAGTAATGAGATAGAAGGAAAGAGAAGTAAAATAAGTATGACGGAAAATGATGGATATACACACAAAAATATTTGACAGAAATTTTCTAATTGCCAATCGCCAGGGCATTTTTAATATGCGACAAACAGTTTCCTCTAATCTTTCTTATAGCTGCGCCCTGTATTATTTGACGTTATTGAATCATCAACAAAAGGTTGGCAGATAATACGTGGAGTCTGCTGTACGACGTCGACACTAATTAAGCGAAAACTTATAATTCTGTATTGGCAAAATTTTTTGGTGGAAAGAGAATAAATTTTTCATTAAAAAATTCATACGAGGTCAGATGCAAGGCAGCAGCTATATCTTTCAATACCAAGGGAAACTTCCTCAATAGCATCCATAAGGAATTATGTGATAATAGCGGTAAAAGTTCCGCAGGAAAAAGTTCCGCCGGAAAAAGTTCCGCAGGAAGAAGTTCCGCAGGAAAAGGTCCCGCAGCGGAAAAGTTAAAAATGTGTGTGCCTATTGACTGTATTTGAACTGTCAAAAATGTAATTTTTAAAATAATAAGCTAAGCAACGACATTAAAGTAAGTTTGTAATTTAAATAGGTTCTTAAACTGATCCCCATTATTAACAGCTATTTATTTACGTTATTTTATAAAACAGATCCTTTAATGTATTATAAATGTTCCTATTGCTAAAATTCTTAGAGAAAGTATACAAACTTATTTGAAGGGATAAAACAATTTTAATGTAATTACAATAATTACTAATTCTACTAAATGGACCCTATTATTTCGCATATAACAGCCCGGTAAATTCGTTCATTTTCATCATTTTCATTTGTACCGTTTGGTGAAAAATGTTGCTGCTGTGTTGAAATTATGGAGCTTATTAAAAGTAACATGGACAAAAACCAAAACTCTGCTTCGCTGGATACATGTACAACTATGACAGAACTTGTACTAGTCATGTGAGCTGGCGAAATATTGAGAAACCTTTGCATCGAATTCCAGAATGATGTTAGGGATATTGAGCAGCTTTTAACGACTGTTAGCCACAATATTAGAATGCATCCAAACTGATTTTGTTTATAATAATTAAATATTTTTAAATATAGTCTGTAGTGTAAGTTGCCTTTTTTATGAATAAAACATTGTGAACTTTTTCCTGCGGAACTTTTTCCTGCGGACTTTTTCCCCGCGGCACTTTTTCCGCGGAACTTTTTCTTGCGGAATTTTTTCCTGGATTCGGTAATAGCCCAGGACAACACACGAAAATATTTTGTGAGAGACAGCAAAGTAGAAAAAGCAGAGGTACAAGTAAGTTAATATGAAATAAACATAATGCAAAATATTTACAGAAAAAATATATAAAAAGAAGTTGTTCGCCACAGTAGATGACGAATACGGCCTTGATACAACTAACCCCATTGAAGATATGACTGCAGTATTATATAAGAAAATGTCTGAAGAATTTTTGGAAGAATTATCAACTGTAGACAGAGAGGAAATATTCACGAAAACAATACTCCAGTCGGAAAGCGATGAATGGAAAAGTGAAAGAAAAAGGCGGCTCACAGCATCCCATTTCGGAAAAATATGCAAATTACGCAAAACTACATCGACGGCTAAAACTATTGAGGCATTGCTATACAGCACATTTAAAGGAAACAGTGCAATGAAGTTTGGGCTCCAGAGCGAAGATACAGTAAGATCTTTGTTTGAAAATAAATACGCATGCAATATCGAGAAAAGCGGGTTAATAATCGACGACGAATTACCTGTTTTGGCATGTTCACCAGATGTTTTAATTGGTGGTAACGCAATCATAGAAATCAAAAGTTCTACAACAAGCGGAGACTTATCTCCAATTGAAGCTGTTGCTAAAGAGAAGATAAAGTACTGCAATTATTATAATGGCACGGTTAGCCTCAAACGTAATCATGATTACTTTTTTCAAATACAGGGCTTGCTACATATTTCCAAACCAGAAATTTGTTACTTTGTAATTTAAACCAATGGTGGGTTGCACGTGGAAGAAATCAAACGGTAAACGTTAATTGATTTTGTTAATGTTTTTAGAGATACATTCTAACTTTTGGGCGGATAAAATGGAAGGAAAGCTAAGCGAGTTTTTTACTACCCTACTACCAGAACTAGCTGATTCGAGAAGATGTCGGGAGCAGCATATTCACAATATTTATATGACGTAATAAATTAGAAATAAATAATTAGAAAAAAATATTGTGTTTCAATTTCTTACAAATTACATCCCCTAAACTGAAACTTAATAATTGCGGGCTGCAAGAATTCTTTCTTTATATTTCAATGTGGTTGCTTCAGGCCAAAAGGTTTATAATCCCTTGTAATCTCTATTTGTATTTTATTTGAGATGGCATACCTGTTCATGCTCAGCTTAGTGATGCGGTAATTGTAACTTGGGTTGTCTATGTTCTCAATGTTGTCAACATTTTTTGCGTGAAAACTTGAACTTACAAAAAACTTTTGATCAAGATTGAGGACACAGTTGAATATTTGGAAAAATTCTCTATACATATTTTGATTCTAGGTTACGACAGTATTGGTTGCACATATGAATTTTCCCATCTTTTTTATTGAATTTTAAGATATTTGGAAAATTAGATCAAAACTGTATATAAAATTTTATGGAATCTGTGCTATTTACGAGAAAAAGGGATATGTACGTCAAATTCTATTTTGTACAACAGCACATTGCCCTAGTTGAATTTTCTTCAAATTAATTTTTAGAGCTGTAATAGTAATCAAAAGTACTCCAATTTTAACGCTGTAGCAGGCGTTGCCTAGCCCCTATCCTGTAAGGCAGGAAGTACAAGGTGGTTCATGGTAGCGGGAGATTTGGAGAACTTTATTATTCTAAAAGCAACTGTACTTAACTAAAACAAAGTACACCAGTAAAAAGACAAATATTGGCCATTTGTATTTCTTAAAAATTATGCCGGGAAAATGGCCTCCTCTTCTTTCTATAACTTCCTGAAGTCGGACGTTGAAATTCTGCATAACACGCCGCAACATATCTAACGGAATGTTGGCAATTTCCTGAATAATTTTTCTTTTCAACTCCGGAATATCTCGTGGTTTATCGATAAAAACCTTGCTTTTGAGAGAGCCCCACAAAAAGTAATCGCACGCCGTTAGGTCTGGCGATCTTGGAGGCCACTCAATGTCCCCGTGTTTAGAAATAACGCGATCTGGAAACACCCTTCGCACAGCAGTCATTGATACCCTTGCGGTATGTGCAGTAGCACCGTCTTGCTGCAACCATGTATTCTGGTTGTTCTGTGGAAGCAGGTTCAATTGTTGTGTCAGAAACTGGTTTATCATGTCAGCATAGCGTGCAGAATTGTCTGTTACAGCATTTTCATTCTGATCCTAAAAAAAGTAGGGACCAATAATTCCCATAGAGGACATTGCACACCATACCGTTACCTTCGGATTGTGTAATGGTTGTTGGTGAAGTTCCTTTGGATTTTCCAAAGAACAATAACGGCTGTTTTGCTTATTGGTGTAGCCTGATAAATGGAAATGCGCTTCATCACACAACCATAAATTATGAACATCAATTTCTTGTTGTAACATCCTTTCAGCAAAATGCAGGCGACGAGGCAGATCTGTTGGCTTCGGTGCTTAAACAATCTGGATCTTGTAAGGATGGAAATGGAGATCCTTATGTAAAATTCGGAGAAAAGTCGTCCTAGCTAAGCTAATTGCCTGACTATGTTTTCGACTGGAACGTTTCGGACTGTGCTGTATAGCTGCTCTAACTCGATCAATGCTATCCAAAGTTCTGACGCTTCTGTTTGGTCCCGTGCGTTTGACATTGTTCGTTGAACCGCTTTCTTCAAATTTACGAACCCACTCTTTTATGGCGTGACCAGATGGAATTCTCCCGTGACGAGGAATATTGAAATTAATCCGAAAATCCCGCTGTGCTGTGACCACAGAGTCATTATTTTTGTAATACGCTCTGATTACAAAAGAACGTTGTTCACCGGACCACCGTTCCATGATTACTGAATGGCATAAAATGTCAAATCATTTGACAAAGAAATGCATAGTTTCAAAATAATAACGTTTTCAAAATCTCCCGCTACCACGGACCACCTTGTATTTCAAGTTAATTCAGAATATTAATTTTATCTTGATAGTATAACTTTACCAGTTAAAGTTATATTTAATAATTTAGGAGATGTTTGTGGGATTAATTCTATAGTAAATTGCCTAAATGTTGAAAATGAATAAAAATATCTACGGCACTGGGCAGCATTTTGAGTAAAGTCTGTCGGCGAACGGGTTGGTCCATGTGTAAGTTCGTACAGTTTTGCGTTAATCAGGTAGGCAGGTAAATCTGTGAGATGGACTATAAGAATTTCAGTGTGTTAACTTAGTGCATTTTTTACATAACGGGCTTGTTTCAACATCTCAAGAAACCGTTCATCGCATGGCCAAGCGCATGTGAAATAGATAAAACGCGTTGCGACCTAAAATAGATGGTTTCTTGGACGATTCCTTTGGCGTTCCTACCAAACTTGTGACTGTTCATGAATGGTTTCTGTACGGTAATTTCGATACATAGCCAAAAGTAGAAACTGTCTGGAGTGACCTGCACGTTAACGTTTCGTCAACCGTTTGTCATATTTTAGACTCTAAAATTTATAGATGATTAGCTGCGTGTTTATTTTTATTGGCTGTAAGGATGAGTGATACAACAGACAGTAACGTTTTATCCGGTGAAACTAGTGAAGATGATTCAGAACTCATATTGATATAAACTTAACGCAGAACACCGACCTAAACACCATTTTCAGTCGCTATCTGTCAATTTGACAATATTAAACCAGTGTATTGTTGTTTTGATGACTTATTAACGAATTTATTAAGTACAAAGTGATTTTTTAAAAAGTCAATTGCAGTAGCCTAGGGATTGTCCCGTCTATATTAAGCTTTAGAATCTGACAATATGAAAATTGTAACAGCATAGCTGCCAATAATTAATCTTGACGAAAAACCTGTAATTTACTTACCTTAATAAATTACAAATCAGTTGCAACTAAATACTTGTTCATTTTCACATTTTGTTGGGCCAA
>JABXWE010018005.1:0-18806 GCA_014611495.1 Limonius californicus | reverse complement strand
AATTTTTAAGTAATTTATGCAAAGTAATATACCATCAAACATAAATGCGAAAAATTGAATAACCATAGCAGGTCTAGTTTTATTGGAAAAAGTAATTTAAAAAACTTGTTCAGAATCATAAAAATAGCCCTAATCCAAATTTTCATTACAAAGTCTTTATTTTTGATAATTAATAATATTATAATGATCAATGAATTAAAATTCCATTGTTGTCTTAACAAAGAGTGTCTAGGAAAACAAAAAGTTTATGAACTGTTAATTAAGTTTATGAACTTTAAATTAAGCGTCTTGTAAATTTAAATAGCAAGTTAAATAATGGCTGGCATACCCCTAATTATTGCTGAAAAAGTAGAAATAGTGCCTTTGCTTGATGAGAACCTTGGTTCAGTTAGAGAAGCAGCGCGGGAATTTATTCAAAGACATACGCAAAAAAGAATTAGATTCAAAACAATTGCAGATATAAAAAATTGTTTTAATGATATTGTAAGGATTTGTCAATCAAGACTACAACATTTAAATGATGGTAGAATTGATCCAGCTTTCGACGAAACTGTATTACAAGAAGTGCGTGATAACCCAAGAATTAGCTTTAAAAAAATAGCTGCACAACTGGAAGACTCCCAAAGCAAAGTTTGATTAGATAACCCCATTTTCACGATTAACTGTTAAAGACAATATTCGCAAAAAGTAAACGTTTGGTGTGGCATATTAAACGACCGAATAACTGGCCCATTTTTCTCTCGTTTTTAGAATTCCTTAACAAGGAATTTCGGAATGCCATAGAAGTGTTGCCAGTGTTGTTGGGAAAAAAATTGTATGTGCAATTAAATGGCTCCCAATTCATAGTGCAATTGTTGTACCCAATCGATTAAACTGAAATTTCCCTTTAATTTTTGGCCACCCAGATCCCCTGATATAACGCCATTAGACTTTTATTACTAAACCAAAAACTATATAATAATGTTATTCAACACAGGCCTTGTATTAAAATTGTCCAAGCAGTTCGGAAATAACGTAAAAACAACTGCGGAAAGTTCTTATTAATAACAGAAAACTAGGTACTCGAGAAGAGTAAGTAGAAGACTTCATGAGGGTACAATTTTATTTATTAAAATTATTTTGTTATTTCTGTAATTTTTTTTGTAATAACGTAATAGATATGTGGATATGATGTACTTCATATTTATTTTAAGAAAAATAGAAAAATTTATAATTTTTTGGATTTGGGCAATTTTTGAGATTTTGAACAGATTTTCTTAATATTTTTTTCAATATAGCTAAGCCTACTACGATTTAAAAATTGTAAAACTATCCGCTTTAACAGGAAGTATACTAAAATTGAAATCGATCGGAAAACAAATAAGGAAGATACAGAGATGTGAGAAATGAAATACACTGTATATAAGGCATTTAACCTCTTTTAGAAATCTTTCTGGGGCGCAAGTGGCAGAATAATTCAACGAGGCATAAGCGGCAAGGGCGGAATCGGAATAGGTGAAATTCTTATATGACATCAGCATATCTTAAATTCGTTACATTACTACCATTCTGCCGCTTATACTATCGGTTTCCAATTCGATTTTCTTAAATATGTTTTCTAAAGCCAATGTAAATAGTTTTAAAAACACACTGTCCCCTTGTCGAAGTCACATTTTCTACTTTCACCTTAAAGGTAAAGTAACACCTACTATTTCTACATGCAGCGTCGCATTTTTATAGACACTTTTAATAAGAACGCAAATCTGTTCGTCAATCATTTAAAGCTTTCCAACTTGGTAGATGTTCTACTACAGTATAACTTTTCGTAATCTATAAAGGCGAAAACGAGTGGCAAGGTATACTAGTCGTATTAATCATCCTAATATTTCGCATATCGTCGTTGTTCCACTCCCAATCCCAGGATACATGATATTCAGAAAAGACAGAGAATCAGCAGTTGGATGGGGTGGAGCAGCGATTATAGCTAAACGAAACCTTCTTATAACATCAGTAGATATAATTAATATTCATAAAATAGAAGCTACTGCAGTAAAAATTAGCATGAAAAATAATAGCACACTAAAACTTATTTGCGGATACAAATCACCTAACAGGCAACTTATCCGTGATGAACTAGAAAACATCTTCGACAACCCAGAACCAACGCTACTACTGGGAGATCTAAATTGTAAACATACCAACTGGGGCTGCAGAAAAACAAACACTAACGGTATCAAACTTAACGAGTTTGCCTCTCAACTCGCATTGCACATTTCGGCACCAACAGACTACACATACGTTCCATACAGAGCTGACCACCTGCCCGATATATTAGATATCACTCTTCATAAAAACCTAACTATTCCAATTACCCAAACAGTATTAACAGAGCTGGATTCAGATCACTTACCGGTAATTGTGACCCTTATCAATGCCGCCCAGTATTACCCTAAAATTCCAAAGTTAATAAATGTCGGTTAATCGGTGTCGGTCGGTGTGACTTAATAACAGATACCAAGTGTTTACGAGTGGAGTTTTATGTTATCTACCTAAGTATGAAGAAAACAAGTTAGAGAACAAACAAAATTTTACTTTTCAACATAAAAACCATTAACGCTTACACACTTATTCTAACGTTTGTCTAATAACGCTACGCCTTCGAAAAAAAAATTCTATTTATAACTCTGCAAAATTCGACTCCACGGTCTTTCAAGTCCTTATTCGACAAAGTGCAACGCACTCTCAAGTGTTTTTTGAGTTTTGGAAAGAGATAACAGTCACAGGGGGCGAGGTCGGGACTTTACGGTGGATGCTGTAATTCCTTAAAGCTGCATTCATCAATTGCTTCTTTAACGATTCGTGTTATATGCACCCTGCAGTAATCGTGCAGTAGCACAGTTTTCTGGGCAAAATTAGGTCTTTTCTCGCGTATAGCTGCTTTCGAATTGATTATTTCTTTGTAGACATTTCCTGATATTGTAGAACCTTTTGATATATACTCAACCCATAAAATCCCTCCAGCATCCCAAAAAAACTGTGGCCATCACTTTTCTCGCTGAGAATTGCGATTTCGCCTTCTTAGACGGTGGAGAACCCTTATAAAGCCATTGCACGGGCTCTTGTTTCGTCGGTGAGTCCCAGTGGTGTACGCAGGTGTCATCCCCAGTTACAAAGAAGTCCTCGTATTAGGATAAAGCCAACAAATTATCCTCGAAAATTTGTCACCTACACAATTTTTATTCAGGAGTGAGTAACCTGGGAATCCACCGAACTGGCAACTTGCTTATTCACAAATCTTCATGAGAGATTTTAAAAACAGATGTTTCTGATATATCTGCTTCTCTTGCCATAACTGAAACTGTCACTCGGCTATCAGTCAACACCAAATCTTCAACTTTGTTTATGGCCTCCTGTGTTCGTGCTTCAAGATGTCTTCCGCACTTTGGGTCATCCTGAATAGACTCCCTGTCCCATTTGAATTGCTTACACAAAAATTTAACTTGAAAATAAGACGGGCTATTCTTCCCATACACAGCCGCTATTCTCTCATGAATATTCTTTGGATTATTGCCTTCTTTCGATAGGAATTTTGTGACGTTCTGTGTTCAAGTTGTACATCACTTATTTTTGCACCTCTAACTCTATACAGAAATGATAAATCTTAAGTGAGTTGTAACAGACTTGGAGGATACACTCTAAAATGTCACAGAGACTTGATAATAAAATTATCACGATGGTATTTTATTCCCGTAGCTAGGTAGATAACATAAAAACTCCCCCTCGTGCGTAAGAAAACAATAAAACCTACGCAAATGATTTATGTCTAATTTGAGTACTACGTTTGTAAGAATCTAAGACACGGCTCTACTGTTTTAGCAATTCACTTTACATAAATATCTTAAAGTCGCTATATAATGCAGAATTCATCATACTCAAATGGATTATATTAATGAACCATTGTCTTGCAATGTGCGGTTAATTTTTTTACATATTATGATAATGGTAAGCATCAGTAAAATTTTTGCGTAAGTACTTAACTGTAAAGAACAGTAGCATTTAAAAGAGCTGTTCGCTAATCAATGGCCACATTGAAAGGCATCTGTCAACTAAATCTTAACAATATTAGTTCTACACAGTAAAATAAAATTAACAATAGCCTGCTAAGCGGCTTTACTAACTAATGAAAAGCGCCTTCAGACATTATGCCGCTTTGTTTTCTCAAAAAAATGGTAGCGAGAAAAGGATTCATACAACCTTAAAAAAGCCTATTCTTCCATTAAAACACAAATAATAATTAAAGGGTGTTATTAATAAGTGCTAGGTATTACTTCATAAGAAATCAGTAAAAGATTGATAATGTATAAACAGCATTTGTCTGTTACTTTCAGATAGTATAGATAACAGACACACTACTCCTAAACAACAATTATAAATACTATCGTTAGCAAGTGTACGCTAAACAATACATCAACTATATTTGAAAAAGTAAGCATTTGAATGTCATGTAAATATGAAGGAGAGTATGTACGTTTCTGTTATGAACTCATACTACAAGTCTTAATACAAAAAATAACTCATGGAAAACAAAAGTTGTACAGTTCGATAACAGAACGCATAAGGAAAGGTATTGCAATATAACATATAAGTAGTGAACGGCAAAATGCCCTCAAAGCTTTGGATATTAATAAAGTTCTAAATGGATGAATGGATGAATATTCTTTACAAAGATCGCTTCCAGTATTGATTATATAGTAAACTCACCAAGAGTAATACGTTTTGATTTCCTCATCGTACTTATGAAACTTTTCATCAAATATTATGAGCACACTCATGCATTTTACTTTAATTTCTAGGAAATAAAAAGAAATAGAAACTTTTAAAAATTCCAACAATATTTTTTCATTTGCCGTATTCAAATATAACACATTCCTGAACATATTGAAATCCAGAAACATATTTGTAATAAGACTTTCTATAGGAGGAATTGCCTGCAACAGTACGTTGACCTTATCTAAGCGGCTTATTGGCTTTTAAAGAAAGATTTACGCCCACACTTCAGCACCCCTAAAATTATTACGAAATTGACATTTAACACTGTGGCTTCCCAACTTTCAGTATTTCTTTAAATTGTTAGGCCCGTAAACGTAGGAAGTAAAAAATAATGAAGTGAATTTGAGATTTTCTCTAAAAACGGTCAATGATATGGCATTAATTTTTATTTACTGGATCTAAGAAAAATAGAAATATAAACCGTGTGCTTTGTAAACGGTACCTATATGCCGGTTAAACTCCTTCCAATTAGACTCCCTGAATTAAAATTGCCATTTTCTTATTTCTTGAATACCCAAAGAGATTAAAATACCGGATAATTATTTCCACTTAAAGTTCTTCTGTCCCATTGACCCATTCCGCTATACAACATACTATAATATTCCAATTTTATTTTTATTATTATAGGAGATGTGTTCAATTGAAATTCATCTTTGCTTTATAAAAAATGTATTCCACAATTCAATTACAAATAATTACCGTCACAGTTAAGACACCTGTCCCATTGTTTTACTAAACGACGTATACCCTGCTCATAGAATTCTTGTGGCTGCTGATTGAAGAAGTCTTCCACAGCTATCTGCTACTTCTGTGTCACACAAAATGCCAACCCTTTAATGTCTTTTTCAGCGGCCCAAAAATATGGAAATCGCAAGTCGATAGATCCGGGCTCTAGGGTGGATTCTCTAAAACCCCCCATTTCTTTCGTTGAAGATTTTCTTTTACCACATTAACAACATGAGGCCTAGCATTGTCGTGCAGCAAAATGAGCCCACGCGTATGTGTTCCTAGACGTTTCCGTCTTATTGCTTAATGAAGCTTGTTTAAAGTTTCATTGTACAGATTCGCATTGATATTTACTCCAGGTTCCTTAAACTCTATCAACAAGGGTCCTTCATGGTCGAAAAAAATTATAACATCGCCTTTCCTGCAGAAGATGGTGCTTTAAACTTCTTCGGTGGTGGTGAACTTCAATATCGGTATCTTACTGGATGGCTCCTAGTAATGGCTCCAAGTTTCGTCACCAGCAACAATTGACAGAAGAAAGCCATCACCATTATGCCTACAGTCGGTGAGGTGTTGCAGAGATAAGCCCATTCACAAGCATTTTTGTTCATTAGACAAGAGACGAGGAATCCATTGCGAACATACTTTGCTGTAACCCAGATTACGAACAATACTATGGACAGATCCTACACTCGCACCAATAATTTTATAATTTCTTTATTTGAAATTCGACAATTTTCTCTAATAAGGCCTTCCACACATGCCATATTGTTTTCTGTTAATGCAGTACACCGTGCACCTGGTCGCGGCTCATCCATAGTCCCTTCTTTTTCATTCTTAAATTTTCGGCACCATTCCTTAAGAGTTGGGTACGCATGCATGCATTTCCATACACTGCTTGCATTTGCGTATGAATCTGAAATGGCTGCACACCCTCAGGGTAGGATTGTAGGACCACACGGTTATCAAACTTGGACGGATTTGCAACAACAAACGCTATTTCAAAATCAAAGTTTTAAAAGTCAGAATCAAATTCCAACGCAAGAAACTTATTAATGTGTTGCTTACAAACACTACTAATATTAACAAACGTCATTTGAATAATTGCATTTGTTTTCAAGACTAAGTTGATCAAAGATAGGTTTCAGTTGAACAATCCTGGTATTTAACTGGAATTTACTTATACCCAATATTGAACATTCCAACTACTTGGATGTGGCCAAAATATGTCTTAATTATTTTTAAAATTTTCATTAACAAATTTAAAAAATATGTTTTTTTTTGTTTCAAAATTTATTTGTTCACAATAACAGAAACTCACATAATTTCTAAAATCATTCCAAGTTCCTATTAGCGAATCTGCTTCTTCCTAAAGGATAAACTAAGATTATGATTAGTAGTAAGTAGCATTATCTTGCTCTGCCCTACTACATAAACAGTGTTAGGAACAAGATAATAGCTACATGCCGTATTTACCATAGTTATAGGAATACAGAAGCAGCAGCAGGATCCATTATTATAAGATTATTCGCAAACACACGTTTGAGATATAAATATTACTAAAATAAATTTAAATGGAGCGGGCTTGCTAATACTTCAAATATTATGTAAAAATATATTTATGTCTCACATCCTATTCCAAATACGAGGAAAAAGTAGCAAATAGGAGTAATTTTTTTAATAATTTTAGTATAATCATTTCAGTTACAATAATAAAATGTATACTGTTTATGCTGTACATGTATAATACCAAAATGTTCAAGTTTAAGCAAGACTCATATAGCGAAGTTGCATAGTTTGTTGAAATATACTCAGTTTCATAATATGACATGCACCACCCATTAAAAATAAAGCTACGTGTTTGAAAATTTGCTAAAATAGTGCTTTATTATTGCATATGAAATGATCACTATTTCCATTAAAAAAATCTAGTGGTTGTGATATTCGTCTACTGTCTCTCATTAACTTGTTGCTTAGAAACAAAACAATATCTAGTAAACATTAATTAGTTGTTCCGAGATTTTGTTACATTTTGTGACAGAATTAATGTTTTAAAAATCCTCCAGTAAGAAAGACAACGTAGAAATTTTAATCACATTTCCGATTTTGATAGAAGTCGAATTATCGGCATGAAAGAAGCTGGAGTTTCTTTTCGTGAAATTGGTAGAAGGGTAAATCGGGACCACACTGCACGAATATGGTCTGCTTGATCAGAAGAAGCCATTTAGCGACATCGTTCAGCTAATAGACCTCCACGTAGCAGCAATGTTCGTGAAGATCGACTTCTTCGAAGAATGGCTATACGAGACCGCTTTCAAACAACAAGGTCTGTCGCTGTAGACTGGATGCGAGCTCTCCGCCGCCGCGTGTCAATGGCAACAATTTACAGAAGAATCTCTTCCTTTGGATTGCGATCCTAACGTCCATTCCAACGGCTCCCTTTAACTGCACATCACAAGGCTGTTAGGCTTACTTGGTGTTAACAGCGGCAGCATTGGAATCAGCAATGGAACGACATTATCTCAGTGACGAATCAAAGTTTTGTTTGTGGGCAAATGACGACCGTAGGAAGGTACATCGATATCGCGGAGAAAGACGAAATTTAGAGTTTGTTGAAAGACTCTATACAGCTTTAACACCTGGAGTTATGATTTGGGGTGCGATTTGTTTCAGTAGAAGATCACCTCTTGTGTTTGTCCCCGGCACTGTAAATGCTCATCGCTATATTCATAATGTCCTCGAATCGGTATTAGTACCATGCATGCAGACGTTGCCAAACGGTTTTTTCCAACAGGATAACGCACGTCCACACACTGCAAACATTACCAGAACAACAAGCACAATTGCAAATGTTCCCCTGACGTGCACGATCACCAGACTTATTGCTGATCGAACATCTTTGGGACATGATGATTGATGGGCCGGCGACTAAGATTATTGCCAAGAGGTCCTAACAACTTAGACGAGCTGAAACACCAACTTGAGGTTACATGGAACGAGATACCCCAGGAAAACATAGACCACTTGATAGAAAGCATGCCACGACGAGTAAATTGCTGTTGATGGTGATGTTACACATTATTAATTTTGTTTTCGTTGTTGTTACTGTTTTCTTCTAATTATTAATCTTTTTTATAAAAACCTAATCATTTCATACGCAATAATGAAACATTATTTTAGCAAAGTTTCAAACCCTTTGCTTTATTTTTAATGGGTGGTATATTTCATATGAAACGAAGTGCAAGTAACTGCTAGTGGTGAACCGCTACAAACAACTATGGACCGACCAGGTAAATGACACCGACGAAGAGAAGCAAGTAGGAGAAAATGAATAATACAAACCCAATAACGATATAAGAACTTGGTATGGTGCTGAAGAAAACAAAAAATCGGAAGATAACTGGTCCAGATAGGCTAAACGCTGAACCGCTAAAATATACAGGTCTAATATTCCACTTGCGATTCGTACATCTAATAAATGAGTGCTAACAAATATCCTAAATACCAAAACTATGGAAATCATAATTTTAATAGACAAGTTATTGCCCCAACGCTTATAAAGAATAATATAAAAATATTTTCTATATTGTAAAATAGGACCAGCCTCTCCCTAAGCCTATGGTACCTGAAAGGAAAAGGATTTAATTCGAATCAAAAGATGTGCTAAATTATTTTACGAACGAAAGTGCCTAATAAAGTATATACTCGTTTTTCTGCATTGGTGCAAGTTATACTTAGTATTGCGAGAATGTTGGATGTCGAGCAAAGGGATGGTGAGCAACTATCTTCGCGAGCATCTTTCCCAGCAAGCAATCAGTAATCATACAATCGGTGGAGAGGAAATGCGTCGAGCAAATAGTGGCAAGCAAATACCCTAGAACCCCCAAAAGTAAGGTAAGCTAACTAATTACTGTTTGAAAAACTTTGTACCATTTTGAAGCCTGTTAAAGAATAAAGAAAAATAACGCGAAATTTTTTCGTCAATATTGTGTGTTTCTTTACGATTCTTGATGACTGCAATCTTCCCATACTTCTGATGATACCGTTTATCATTTTTTGAGGCAAACTCTTTCATTCTCGAATTAAAGCAGCTTTTACTTCGTCTTTTGGAGAGCAGGAATTCTGTACCTAAGTCGACTGCCTAGCATGTCCAAACATGTTCAATCAGATTAAAGTCCGGATAACATGCTGGCCAATTCATCTTCGTTATGCCCACTTGGTTTAACAAGTCAATTACACAGCGACCGACGTGGGGGTCAGCAATGTCTTGCATTAAGATGAAATTTTCCCAAATATATGGGGCGAAAGGTACCACATGATTTTGCAGAATATCCCTAACCTGCTCATAAAGCGCCGCCATCAGTCACCACCAACTCAGTGCGTACACTTCAACATATGCGGCCTCACATCATAACTGAACCTCCACTAAAATAGACAGTAGGAGTAAAATTAAATCGTGTATTTTGTTCTCCTTGACGTGGATACAATCTTTCCCCAACGCCAATCGAGTTTACGTAGAAATAGCTCTCATCCGTGAACAAAACTTGACCCCATTGATCATTCAATTCCAATTCCGGTGTTTTCAAACAAAGCCAAGTTGCGCTACTCGGTGACGTCTCTTGAGTTTTGGGGCTTTTATTGGCACATACGACTTCAAACCAACTTCTTTGAGTCTCCTACTGACTGTACGCTAACTTATGCTGATTTCACGAACTTGTTCCAGCACGTTTCTTGTTTGAATTGCCGTTTGATGCCTGTATCGAAATATTTACAACGCTATAAATCGATCATCTACGGCCGTCGTTCTGCTTTCCTGTCTTGACCTCATCTTCTCACATACACTCCAACTTGCCTCCAACGTCTAACACTACGATCCATGGTCGATTTTTGATTTACCAAATATTTCGATTTTTGATTTACCAAATATTTGGACAACCCCCCAAAATTGTCGTTAGCAAACGAAAAATTAAACGATTACTTATCAAAAAAATATAAAATTTTATTTAGAGAAAATACGCGTCTCAAATATAAGGCAACACAGCACAACAAGAGATGTCAATCAACATGTAATTCCAAGTTGATAATTTTGACAAATGTTTAAAAAACAACAATTTGTTATGGGTAACTCGACACTAACCAGTACAAAAGAATTTATGGAAAATAATTAAATTTTCTATGCGTTCCTTTAATTTTGCTGGTGTATGTATATTTAGTCATTAAACTGTTTAGAAAATGTGTAGCATAGGGTATCGTTCCAACAGTTAAAAATCATATTTACCTAAATTTCTCTAAACAATATTTAAAAAAGCTATTGAAGTACAATTACCATAAAAAATAAGGAGGTTACGGTCACTTCTAGTGAAACCAGAAATGCTAAAATATCCTAATTGACGTAAATAACTTACGCGAAATTGCATTATACGATCAACATAATTTTTGATACAGATTGGTTGTCAGAAACTAAATATGTGCCTTTACTTAAGTATATGGGACATCAATGGGGCAGTACGAACAAGCGCTGTCAGTCGAGGTCATAGTGAACTGCGGTTCGATCGGACGCTTGGTCAAAGCCCGACTGAGGCGACCGTATTTCACTTAGTTAAGTTTAGGGTTCATGTTGCATGAATGGCTAGTATGTAAAAGACGCCCGCATTCCCCTGAAGTAATGCGAAAGCGGTTCCGGGGGAGGAAGGCGGTACAGTGAAAAAAAAAGGTTATAAATAGGTGTAGTTCAGTTGCCACAATTATTAATTGTCTAAGACCCAAAACATTTATTACTTAATCCATACCTTAACATCTTTAGGGATTAGGCTTTCGTTATAAGTTTTTTTAAGTTCCATTTGAATTGCTTCACAGACTTGGACTCACTATTTGTAAGATTTTTCAGCATATTTAATATCGCGCAAGTTGCTTTAGGATGTCTAGTAATCAACACTGCAGATTTCGTTCCACATAGAGAAAAGCATTATTCGATGTAAATAAACGAGGTTATTAGAAATTCACATTACGCATTCCATCCTGCTCTCCGCACATGAAAAGTCTACTCATAGTTACAACACATAATAATTACACATTAATTGCAACCTAAATAAACTTTAAACACAATTAAGGACCAATACGAATCACAAAACTTACCCTTTAGAGCGCTTCGTTACGCGAATATAATCTAACTTTTCTAATTCTAATTCTTCTTGATTGTCTAGCTTAGTATCTTCTGCAAACCTGTTTTCAATGTGTGAACACAGCTGCATCATTTATGTAATGGACATTTATTTATGTATACTGCCGTCGTATTAAGGACTTTGCTTTTCAGATTACGTTTTTTTAGTTTTTAGATATGAAAATCTACATATTAATAGCTAAATCCCATTAAAGCAGCTTGGGCATCACTACTGAACAAATAAAGGAACTGGAAAGACTCCGTCTAGGTTTGTCAAGCAATTCAAGTCCTTACTTTCACACGATTCGAAAACCTTAGAGTTACTTATAGGAAAATCGCAATCGCCGCGGCTGTTAGGTTCTGCTTTCAGAGATAAATACTTTGTTTTGAGTAAGAAATAACCAGGAACTAAACTGTACGGTATTATTTATTAAATAGTTACAGTAAATGTTATAATCTGCGTAATTTAAGTAAACGCACCAACTTTGTTTTCAATTTGTTGAGCATACCGTAAAATACTGTATATTAATCGTTCTAAACTTTATGCGATTATTTTTGAATAAATAAGGGAAACTAGCAACTCTCGTTGATACTTGGTATATTAACTATTTAAGAACATGTATAGGATGTTGGTTCCAAGACACTGTATGGGAGTTGGAGGTTTCTGATACATCAGACGGTATATGCTGATAATATTGTCGTATTTAGTTTTATACAGTCTTTCAAAAAGAATGGGACTCCGTTTGGTCATAGATTCTTTAGGTTAAAATGCTCCTAATATATAATCTATTCAGGATTGATTTGCCATCCAGCAGACTGTTTTTTTTTCTTAAGTTGCATTTCTTAAATATTATTTGATTGATTTCTAGCAATGTCAAAATGAAATTTCCCAGTTGCCAGCTCTAGGGTCTCCTACTTTTCTAAAATAATCTAGTAAATTTAGAACTAATAAAACACATATTATACCTACTTAATTGTCAGAATGGTGAAAGTTATTAACAAAGTGACTAAACCGCTAATTGTGAAAGCTTTCAACCACTATAAAAGAGATAGGCCGGGCTTCACACGATTTGCCATTATAAATCGATGAATTGATATATTTGGGGTAAGCATGTATTATTTCTTAAATATGCAATTGCAAATTACTTATAATTTTAGGAGTCTGAGCGTTCTATAAGGGATATTTATCACAGGACAGGACGTTTTGAAATCAATCATTTGTAGTAAACGTACTAAGACGGACGTTTCCTTAAATTACACGTTTAGAAAAGATTTGCAACGACAAATTTAGCAGTATCATCTGAAGAATGGACATTTTACTCTCGACAAACTCGTGGCTGACTCTCCCGGGAATTCGGAATACAAGGGGGGCAGGACTACTTTATTCAAAATTATTAAATCAATGGGTTACAAACACAAAATGGTGAATGGACGCAAAACTTTATGTGAACAAAAACACGTCGTTGCATGCAAATTAAATTTTTGAGACAATTTCTCCAATATCAAAATTCTAGTGAAAATGTGACATGCGTGTACCTAGACGAAACGTGGAGCTACCAAAATTGATCCGCGAGTCGTCAATGGATACACAAAACCGATCTTAAAAGTAACCCAGCCAAAATTAAAAGTGAGGGGAAGAAGTTCACGATTTTGAATGCGGGATGTAATTTAGACCTTTTGGAAGGCTTCGACATGTTACTAGACTCAACGAACAACGACAGGGACTATCATAAGCTGCAAGGAAAATTTGTCATGGTTGTGGACAACGCACCGTATCATTCAGTGCAGTTTGACAAGCCGCCCACATTTTCTTGCAAAACAGGTGTATTGCAGGAATGGTTGATTAACCACCACAATGTCGAAATTCAGGGCAAATTTACTAAGAAAAAACTTTGGGAGTTAATTAAACCTTTTACTGCAGACGGAAATAAAAGATACGTAACTCACGAAATTTTGAAAAAGCGCAAATATGAGGTTCTTCGAATGCCTCCATACCATTGTCAATACAACCCAATTGAAATGGCGTGGGGGTTTTGTAAGACCTATTACAATAAGCACATAAATTCGCAGCCAAAATCGAAAGACAAGGTTGCAAATTTATGGCGTGAGGCTCTTTTAAAATGTACTCCCGACATGTGGCAAAATTTCTGTGAGCATTGTGAAAAACTTATTTTGGAAGACTGGACAAAACATTTGGGAAATCTATCGTTTGAAAATATTCCTCCTTTCATTATTTCAATTGGGGAATCTGATTCAGAATCGGAGGGTGCCGATAATTAAGATACTTCTAGTAATATCATGAAGGTGGAATAGGGTAGGGGATATTCTTTTGGCATCTAAATTGTGAATGAGTGTTTTACAGTTTTTATCTCCCCCGAGAAAAACACTGACCTCAGTGGAATACGAACTTGGGTCTCTTAGCACCAGAGGCAAACAGTCAACCACTGGACTACCATAATATCAATTTGAAACATGAGCGGCATGGACGTTAATTCTTCTTAATTTGCTGCAAGACCTAAATATAGGACAACAAAGAATGGCATGGAATATGCTCTGTATACGTACGATTTGAGTTCAGAATTATCGTGTAAAAAGAACAGCAATATGTATTTGGAATGTGTTACGACAACATTTAATTTATAGTTATTATTTTATTTATAATGAAATCATTATTATATTATAGGTACCAAAATTTAACCCCAACAATAAAATAAACTTACCCAAAATATAAATGTAAGCATCGCCAAGCAGAAGATAGCTCTCAGGTCCTGGATCACCATCCACCATTTCTTGATAACAGCGCAAATATGCTTTTGTGTCTTTTCGATGTTCCAGGAAAACTTTTGCAAGCTTAGTTTTCGCTTGTAAATAGTATGTTTCGTTTGGCTGAACTTTGCTGAGGATATCAATAGCTCTTTGAACATCATTTTTATTAATGGCTTGCTCAGCATTTAGAATAAGTATTCTGGCTTCTTCAGATGTTCCACGAAATTCGTCCACTGCAGTTTCTATCAGTTTTGTAGCTTCATGAATTTGGTTGGCTTGTGTGTGGGCATCAATCAGTTCTAAGTATATTGAAGCTTTATCAGCTAATGAAAGTTGTACTGCAGCAACATTACTCTTATTAGCATTATTGTCAGCTTTTGAGCTAGCAAGATGTAAAGCAGTAGTAAAATATTTTGTGGCTTCATCGAGTTTGTTATGACGTTTTTCAATAACACCTGCTATAAAATGGTACAGAGGATTTTCCCTTACCTTGAAATTATGACTAAGCCCAATTTCTAAATTTTGAGCAGCTCTGTCGTATTGTTCCATGTAAACCTGAATTTGTGCCATAAGCAAATATCCTTCGCTAAAGGTATTATCAGTATTGTTTAAAATGTGTTCGATCGTATTCTTGGCTTTATTTGCATCGCCATTTAAAAGCTGAACTTTAGATAATAAATACAGAGCTTCCTGTAACCCTGGACAAGCTTTGACAATTACTTTCAGAACACTTTCCGCTTTTCTTGTTTCCGCACTAGATTTCTGCAGATGCTTGTCTTTTGTCAACAATTCTGGCGACTGAGATACATAAAGCAGCATTTCCTTGGTCACACATAACAAAAAATCTGGATTTAAATGAAGCAAATAATCTGTACCGTATGGAATATTCCGTACTGAATTTAACTGTATTTGACAAATTTCGTTCAAAAACTTTAATGATAAATCAGATCTTTCTACCAATTTTGCTTGCATGAATAAAACAATTGGATTAACGTGCGCTTCTTGAAGTTCGACTAAAAACTCTACCTGATGTTTAATTTGATCATTTTTACCACTTTGCAGTAACTCGCACAATGTCATACCCATCAATGCATCCAAAGATGTTTCATCAATTTTTGTAGCAGATTTATATAACTTTATAGCCTCCTTAAATTTTCCCTGCAGCTGATACTGATAAGCTAACTCTCTCATATACTTTACATTATTTGCAGATATTTCCAATGCTCTTTCAACCATCTTGTAGGTTTTGTCTAGCACCAAATCATTTCTACCACACACGCGAGAAAATAATTGTGCATTTTCTACAAGTATTAGTCCATTCTTTGGTTCGGTTTTTTGAAGTTCATCCAGAAATTTTTGGATTAAATTAGCTGCTTCTTCATATTTAGCATGATTGCAAATTAACACCAGAATATTAATTTTTAGTGCTTCTAAATTATCAGCTTCCATAACTAACACGCGTTTCATAATTTCCAAACATTGTTCCCAATTTTGCATTGCAAAATGTAATTTCATCTTATAAATAAGTCCCAGATTAATTGATGGAAAGCGTACAATGGCCTTATTCAAAATACTTATGGCGTCATCGTAATTTCTTTCATACATAAAACTTTCAGCGAGTCCTAAAGAACTATCCAAATTTCGTCTATTGTCTTTAAGAGACATCTCAAACATATCAGAAACTTTTGCAAATTCCTTAAGATCGAGTTTAATCATACACAGCTGTATCCAACCTTTAAGGCATAAAATTTCAGGGACAGCGGGCTCTATAGTTAATGCTTTTTCCACATAATCATGAGCTTTTTCATACTTTTTAAAAGCAAATAGTACATATGCTGTATTATACAAATCAATATATACAGCAGTTTTTTTATGTTCACGAACTTGGGAATCTAATTTTAAAAATAAGTCTTTTTCGTTTGAACCCATAGCTCGATAAGCATACATAAGTGCAATAATAACTGATAATCGGTAATCATTTTCAGCTTTCAAGGATTCTAGCTCTTCAATCCCCTCTTGAAATTGATTGCATAAAATTAAAGCTACAGCATGATAAAGATTTAGGGACAATTCACCTCTGAATCTAGTTACACCATCTTTACAAGAGTTTAACATACAGTTATATAATTTTTCTCTACAAAAATAAAATATTTTTGCTTTTACGTCTTGTTCATCCATTCTTTATTCCTAATATTACAAATGAAAATTTCAATAAGAATTAAGCGACATATTTTTTATATTTATCCTCATTCTTTTTGTAATATGCCATAAGAAATTCACACGTAATCTTCACTCGCAAATTTTTCTTTGCAATGTAATCAAAAGTTCTCTGAAACAAAATATATCTTTGTAATTATTTCTTTGCAAATATATGTATTTACAACTACACCTACATGTCGATATGAGAGTATTCTCTAGCCAACAAAATGTAAACAGCTATTGTTTAATCAAGGTTAAGCTAGTTCACATCTATTGTGATTTATAGCATTACAAATTCAAAACAACTAGCTAAACTACATTTCAAAAACTAAATAAGCAGTGTTATTTTTTTTGAAACTAGGTATCAGGAGGAAATGTTACAACTTTTTGCAATATGTAGAAAGAATATTCGAAGATAAATAAAAGCAACACGTTTTCTTTTAAGTACAGCAAAGAATATGAGCAGTTAGTTACTGACAGAATACAAGTTCTATTGCAAATTAACTTGAAGCTTTAAGAGTTTCTTAGGCAAACAGTGTCAAATGTATGGTCTGTAATGCGAAAAATAACCAAAAACTTTTTTATTTCTATTGTATAAATTAATTTTAATCACACGACAAGTTGATTTGCTCAGTAATTAATAAGTAGCTATAGAAAAATAGTGTTTTAGTAAAATTAATTCAGTACTTTGGGAAACAAAGCTAGCTGACTTCCAGTTTAAGCCGAAGAAGCATTATCTTAATTATTTCAAAGTACTGTCTAAGCGAATTTGATAGCAAATTTCCTAATTTCCTTGTTTTTGCTGATTACTTTTTAAATAAATTCAAGACAAACCCTCCTCTTATTTTTACCGTAATTTTAAATTAAACTAAAATATTTTTCAGTTTTAATATGATACCATTTGTTTGCGTTTTGGTACATTTTAAGTTATATATATTTATGATTTAGTAAATGAGAATGCTTTACAGTCGGTTACAGCAAACACTGCATATAAGAAACATCCATTAATAACAACCACATATGTGAAGTCCCAGCAAAACTAAATTTTAGTGTGTGTAAGGCGCTACCTTAATGTTCAGCTTTCTTTTATCATTTCTATTTTAAATATATCTTTGGAATTGCCTTCAAATTGCTTCCTTTATTCAAATTTATGTGTATAAACATTAAGCTGTTTTCTTTGGAAATATTTATAGCTAAACATAAAAGATACTACTTGTAGGCAAGATCTCTGCAGCGGCAAGTATATGAGGATTACAAAAATGTGGTAAAAGTTAGCTAAAAGGCTAAAAGCCTAAATCTTTTGAAAAATTTGTAGAAAATATCTTAAAACTGCATTACAATTATTGACAAAGCACAAAGATGTAATTTTCAAGAAACATCCAGTGACGTGTAAAAATATAAAATTACAAAAGCATGAAAGCAGATTAACTAAAATTATAAATTGCTACCTTGGAAATTAATTTCTAATTCACATTACATACATTATTGATTTTATTTATTATTTATTATACATTTATCCTACATATTTTGTTTGATACATATTTCAACATGTTCAACAGCTCAATCTGTAAAAATTAGTTATCATTTTTTAGGGAAATGGAACAAATTTTTGTTTGTCCAACATGAAGATCTCATTACATCATAGGATCTAATTAAATCAGGTCAATGATTACAATAGTATTTCCCAAATGATTTACCAAAAAATGTATGATTGAATTAATCAGTGCAATATCTTTTAATATTTTGGTTACAGAAACAGCAATAAAAGAGTTGGCCAATATTATTCTAATAAAATATGTTCTTATGTAGGTAATTTTCTTGATGTTAACAGAGCAATATTTCTTCTGCTGACAATACCTATAACAACTGCAACTTTACAGGTTTATTAAGGATTTTAAGAAATAGTATGTATGAGTAAAGTCTGGAAGATCCTTCTATTTTGGTGATAGAGAATGAAATTGTGCAAAAATATGATGTGAAAGCACTGATTTCGGAATTTACTAATAAAAAACGCAAGAAAAATACATATTTATATGTATGATATTGTTTGTAGTCTGTTATTTACACATTTAAAATATATTATTAATATTTTAAATGACAAATCATCATTCATTATTAATAGATTTAAACAAGGTTTTTTGGTGTT
>JABXWE010018003.1:0-23135 GCA_014611495.1 Limonius californicus | reverse complement strand
TCATTATTAGATAATATTTTATTGTATTTTTTATGTTTTGATCCAAACTGCCACTATTCAATTTATTTAATTATTTCTTGGAAGGTTTCGAACATTCAGGGGTTATTATAATTGCTATTTGCAGAATAAATAAAAACATTTATTAATGTTTCCGTTAGGTTTTATGAACCTTGTAAATGCAAATAGTATCATTTAGTCGGATATGGGTAACTTAATTTGGGAGTTAGGATCAACAAGGTAGTAACAACTACATCTTCCTTGAGGACAAGAACAATAATAGTAATTTATGAAATAGCCATTTCTTCTTTTTGGGTATTAAATAGTAGCTTTATAACATTTTCTGAAAATGTGATAACACTCTTTGAATTGCCTGGTCTAATATACGGAACCAAACATTATATTAAAGAAACACTACAGCCTTCACCCATCATATATAGAAGAAGAGATAAATCGAAGAATCGAAGACATTACGAATTGCAATACTATCTTTAAAGAATCTAGATACTTCTTTGAGGTTCTTGTATCTTTATTTAGATCCATATTTAGGTGTGGATCTTGGATATGGGTTATGTCATACTAATTGATTGTATTTAGATCTATATCAATATCTCCCCTTAAACTATTTAACCTAACACTGGTCGCACAAAAAGTTACGTTGAAATTATAGAATTTAGAAGAGGAATATTCAAAGAAAACCCCAACTCTATATTATTAAAATGCCATAACGCTATTTGAATTACTGGGCCTATCATACGAAACCCAAACATTATATTAAAGAAACACTACGGCCTTGACCCATCATAGATAGAAGAAGAAATAAATTGAAAAATTCAACAGACATTACGAAACGTAAAGCAATCTATAAAGAATCTAGATACTTCTTTGAGGATCTTGGATCTTTATTTGGATCCATATTTAAGTGTGGTTCTTGGATATGGATTAGTTCATATTAATTGACTGTATTTAGACCTGTACCTACATCTCTTTTTAAACTATTTCACCTAACACTGCTCATACAAAAACTTACGTCAGAATTACAGGATTGGAAGAGGAATATTCAAAGAAAAATTCACCTCTATTCTATTAAATGGGAAAGCTCTGTTTGATTTACTGAGTCTATCAAACGGAATCCAAACATTACATGAAAGAAAAACTACAGCCTCCATCCATAATAGATAGACGAAGAAATAAATAGAAGGGTTCAATAGACATTACGAAATGTAGAACAATCTATAAAGAATCTAGATACGTCTTTGATGTTCTTGTATTTTTATTTAGTTCCATATTTAGTTGTGGATTTTGGATATGGATTAGATCTCATTAATTGATTGTATTTAGACCTGTGTCTATATCTCGTAATAAACTATTTAATCTAACAGTAGTCATACAAACAGTTACTTTGGAATTATAGGATTTGAAGAGGAATATTCAGAGAAAACCCCAACTCTATTCTGCCAAGTGTGGTAACCCTGTTTGAATTACCGAGTGTGTCATACGGAACCACAACATTATATTAAAGAAACAGTACAGTCTTTACCCTTCATAGATAGAGGAAGAGATAAATGGAAGAATCCATAGACATTAGAGAATGTAAAACAACCTTTACGTTGGAATAATAGGATTTTGAAGAAGAATAGTGAAAAAGCCCGGACTCTATTCTGTTGGAATGTGATAACCCTGCTTGAATTAGTGGGTCTATCATACGAAACCCAAACATTATATAAAAAAACCACTACAGCCTTCACCCATAATAGATAGAAGAAGCAATAAATAGAAGAATTTTAAGAGTAATATTCAAAGAAACTCTAACTCTATTCTATTAAATGTGATAACCCTGTTTCATTTCCAGGGTCTACCATACGGAACCCAAACGTTATATTAAAGAAAAACTACAGCCTTCACCCATAATAGGTAGAAGATTTCAGCAGACATTACGAAATGTAAAACAATCTATAAAGAACCTATATACTTCCTTGAGGTTTGTGAATCTTTATTTAGATTCATATTTAGGTGTGGATCTTGGATATGGATCAATTCATATTAATTAAATGTATTTAGTTCTATATCTATATCCCCTATTAAACTATTTAACCTAACACTGGTCATATACAAAGTTACGTAGGAATTATAAGATTTTACGGAGGAATATTCAAAGAAAGTCCCAACCCCATTCTATTCAAATGTGAAACACTTTTTGAAATACTGGGTCTGATATATGGATCCCAAACAAACTAAAAAAAAAATCATTCTTGACCCTTGACAGACAGAACAAGAGATAAATAGAAGAATTCAACAGAAATTACCAAATGTAAACGATCTATAAAGCATCTAGATACTTCTTTGAGGTTCTTGGATTTTCATCTACTAGATCCATATCTAAGTGTAGACCTAAGATTAAATTAGGTGATATTAATTGAATGTATATAGATCTGTATCTATATTCCCCATTATACTATTAAACCTAACACTGGTCGTACAAAAAGTTACGTTAAATTTATTGTACTTTGAAGAGGAATATTCAAAGAAAACATCAGAACGAAAACAATTTTGTGTCTTTAAAGTTTTCGATGCAATGCATTTCTTTTCCAGCAGCTAGGGGACACGCTTTTGGTGATTATAAATCTTAAACTTACGACGGAATGCAAAGTAGCATTTTGTCTTAATCGTGATTAGTTAATGGAATAGAATTACAATCGAGAAAATGAGGGTTGAGTAATTTAACAAATTCAATTCACTTCGTTTTGTTATTAGTAGAAAAACATTTACACTTTAAGCAAACCGAACTAGCAAGACCATTCAAATAGAGCCGCGCATTCCATTAAAGATTTCGAACAAACATCTTGCTGACTCTCAAGCACGTACTCGTAGTACGTATGCAAACCCTAAATAATTTGCAAACTATTTAACCCAACGACCTATTTGTGAAGTGCAAAACAACGTGAAGCATCGTTACGTAAATTTCCAATTCTCATATATCTGTTATATTATACTTACATAAATGGTGAACTTTTGTAAATTATGCACTTAATACTTTTTTAACTAAAGTATACAATTTTTAATTTAACATAAAAAGAAACGCAACGGCGCCATTACGTGTAACCTACGGTTGCAAGCTAGGTAATAGAGTTCAATTATCGTGCCCCGTTGGCTAAGTGTTGTCTATAAAGAACAAAAAGGAAAAAAACTTACTTGAATAATGGTTGTGGTTTGCAGCAGATGCACCTGATGGTTTATCACGTGTCATTTCCTCCTCGGATCTCATTATTTCCTTAGATTCACCATCCAAGTCCATAGGTTCTTCTCCTATCCACTCCACTATGTTCAAGTCCGCTCAACAAGTTTCACACGATTTTATTCTGAACTTTACTTGCTTTATGTAGCACTCTGTTTTATATACCGCGCCTTACAATTCAACACAGAACTATTTATCTTTTCGCAAAGGGTGTGCGCTTTATAAAACGCCACTCGATTCTTTCTTTGTTTTCGGAATGACACAACTTGCTCCACTTCGCTATTATTCTTTGGTTTAAAGTATTCAGGGTCGAAACTCGTTGTATGTTGACTTCTTGTATTTCTGGGGTGTTTGTTCTTGACTGTTGTGTGTGTATGTTATTTCTGCACGGCCATTATTTCAACTGCTTTGATGTTTACTCTCGAGCCTGCAACAACAACAATTGTTAGAGCGCACTTGCACCTAGCTTAAGGGTATTAAACGTTTCATTAAGGTTAAAACATTTAGACGCGCCAAAAAACACAGACAGATGTTGATTTAACTTCGAATTTAAAGTAAAGGATGCTGCAGCAGAGAAAGTTTTGTTTACTGCCTACTGTTTTGTCGAAACGAGTAATTGTGTAACGGTTTTGCCTTGCTTCGTGCAACCGACACTTAAGGGTGTAGAAGTCACAATGAAATTACGCTACTAAAAATCGATTTGTTCATCCAAATTTCACAGATGAAAAAGTTAGTGGTGATAGAGAATATTCAGTTTTTGAATTACTAACAAAGATTGAATTAAAAAATAATTTATGACTTCATTTGTATCTCCAGAATATTTTGGTTAGGAACCAAATTATTACTATTAGCTATTATTAATGTTACCTTCCGTCCAGGAAATTATTTTTTGTTTTTAAGTTTGCAAAGTATTGACAATTCATAACTAAATTTTAATACCAAAGTATGTATTTGCACTACAGTCGAAAGTTCAAATCTAAGCAGATGTGTTGCATGAAACATTTTAATTAATTTAAATTTTTAAACTAAAGCCAAAGCCTAAAACAGTAATAGATAGGCGATTTATGCAGTTGATTATAAAATTAGTAGGTACATCAAATAATTAAATAATTAAACAGCCTTGCGGGACAGAGGAATGGCGACAAGGATGGGATCCGTCGTACCATTCCAAAGAAACCGCTAGATTAAAGAAGGGGTGGGGAACGGGGAGAAAATGGAGGAAAGAGATGAAAGAATGGGGAGAAGGGAAACAAATGAAGAAGATAAGAGAGGAAGGAAACGGGAGAGAAAGGGAAATGGAGGAAGGGAAGGCGAAATGGGAAGGAAAGACAAGGATATAGAAGACATAGGAAAGTGGTTGAAGGAGAAAAAGGCGAATGAGACAATGGGAACAAGAGGGGAAATTAATGGAGATAAAAGAAGCGAACATAACAAAATGGCGGAAGGAAAAAATGGGGTAAGAGCAAGGAAGACATGAGAAAAAGGGAAAGAAAAGATTTGCAGGAAAAGGAGAGCGACGGTAGAAAAGGCAGGTGGAAGAGACGAAGAAGATTGCAATTGTAATTTAAAGAGGTGAGCGCGAATAGGTACAGAGGGTGCAAAAGCTTCTGTGCAGGCGACTTTTGGGGTATGGGTTGTCCTACGGCGCAACCTTCCTATGAACCGGTCGCGCGTCAGCGCGACCTCGTTGAGCTGCGCTACACTAGGCGCTTTGATAGTAACCGTATTAACAAATAAAACGAGAAAATGATAGTAATTAGCAGGAAAAGCACATGTTTGTAATATTGACTTTAAATTATAACCACTGGCCAGTGAATCCACCTATCTGTCACATAAATATAATTAGCTGGCCTTTTTTAGCGCCGCCTCAGCAACAGTCGTAATGTCGGTAATTTTATAATCTTGAAAATTCCAATTTCTGGTTTTGGACAGGAGATTTTACGAACGGGCGGCTGCACTTGGCCGGTACCCCAATATGTTGTACCGACACATGTTCAGGGATTAAATATTGGAATAGTTCCCCATTGTATACTCTAATTCCTATTATAAGTTATTCTCTAAATGTTAGTTTTATAGTTACTGTTAAAGATGTTCACACTCAGGAATTTAAATTTACACGTCTAGATATTATCTTAGAGTTTCCTCTAAGGTTCAAATAAAGACGTATCCTTATTTCGACTAAGAGACGCTAATAACAATAATGCAGTTTACAGCATTATGCAGACTATTTTAGATCCACAAAATCAGGGAAAATATCATTTTTCATGCAATTTACGTATTCTTAAATTGCTTCCTTTTTCAGAAATGTTAATGGTTTCGTGACAAGAAAAACGGACAGATACCATATTTTTAAATTACTTACATGAGCAATACATATAAAGCGGGTTTTAAAAGTTTCTCGAGATCAAATTATTTAAGTCAATCGCGAAACTACTGACAGAATATAAGCAAGACGACATTGTTTCAGACGCTTTTTTCTTTCCCTATATATACCAGTGGCCTGTTAGTTACCTAAAACGGACTAGTAAGCCCTCTGTGCACATATCCCTACCGGATAGGAGACTAACCTAACCGGCGGAACAGAGAAGAGAAGTTCCACTACATTGTTTACGATTGTCAAAGATGTTCGTATGAAAACCGGGACCGACGGCTGTACATGCCCTCCGAAGCACGACCCGTTGCATATGCGCGGATTGTTCTACACTACGAATATCATTTGACCGGCGTCCGCAGTGCTCCGCTATGCAAACGATTTCAGAAATAAAGAAGAGTATTCAAGTATCAAGTGTGGTGGTAGCTCAGTTGGTAGAGCGCTCGCTTTCTGAATAAAACGTCGATTCTGGCTTGGGTTCGAAACCCAAGCAGAACTATGCAGATTTATAAAAATCTAGCCTGCAACCCACCACACACAATTTCCCAATTCGGGAACCGTGGGTTCTTAATGCTAAAAACCTTCTCTGGAATTTCTGTCGTTCGGATTCGACGTTAAACTGTAGGTCCCCCGTGTTTCTACCTTAGCGCTGAGGAGAAACACGTGGCAGAGAAGAGGCTGATGCCCAGCAGTGGGATGGAAAGGCTGTTGATGATTTTGATTCAAGTATCAGTTGATTGATAATCTTACTTATTCACGGACGTAGAGCAACGCTGTACGCACTTTTGTGACGTATTTCCGTTTTAAGGCAGACTTATATGCAAAACTTTTAATATTAATAATTTGTAAGTTGTTAATTGTTAATTTGTGATAATAATAATATTTGTTTAAAAGGTGCAGCTTAAGTCAATTTTCTATTGCAAAAAAATATGGTATCCTTTGTTGAATAAAGAATTGTGTGCTAAGATATATTATGTATTAAACCATTAACCAGAAGCCACGTGTTAATGATAATTCGATAAGCTTTAATAATCCAAATATTAATAAACTTTGTTAAGCAAATTCCATATTTTCAAAACACATCAGTAGAGTTTCTCAGTGGGATATGGCTGAAGCAAATCAAACAAATTACCCGTCAAAGCACAAACATAACCTCACTTTATTTTAGAAGTGGCAAAGTTTTGATAAAACTATTAACATTGTGTTAGATATACTACTAATAAGAAAACCAGCAGGCTATAATTTTATAAAAACTATATTATTTACAAACGCTTTTCCCACTATTTTTAATAATGATTTAAACATTCAGTTAATCGCATGTTCCTAAACGTAGTAAACGCAGTGAAACTGATTTTGTCAAGAAATACTCACTTTTTCAGAAAAAGTGTGTATTATATAAATTGTATATCGTGTGTTATTATTGGACTCATGAATGAATAAACTCAGTTTTATTAAACACTTTGGGTTCTAGTTGTACTAGGTTATACTCGTATGCCCATTACATTTTGAAAAACAAATAATTGTTTTGAGTTTGAACCTATTGTGATTCTGAGGTTCAATATTGTTATAAACTCAAATTTAAGTATTATTAACTATACCTAGTTTATTAGAAGAAAATTGATGAGGTATCCACTTTTGTTGCCTTAATTGTGTTGAGAATGTAAGAACACAATGTGTAGCAAACTCTAAAATGCGGCTGACTGTGTATAGGTTAAAGTGGAACATAATTTGAAATTTCATTTAACCAGTCCATCTATAGTTCAATATACAGGGTGTATCAGAAATAGGTACAAACATTAAAATCCGATGGTAGATTACAATATATACAAACTAGAAAAAACATTTCTTTGGCAATGGGACCCTTAAGATATGAGAAAATAATAATTGAATATTTGACCCAAAATTGTTTGAGTACCGCAGGATAATAACAAAAATTTGAGTTCAAAGACATGTTATGCAAAGGAGAGTAAGATAGAAGTGCAAAAAATTCTTATCGCCTGCCACAAACCAATACTATTAGGTAGGTCAGTAATTTCTATTCAGTCTGTTGTTGTTATCACAAGCCAGACAAGTTTTTACGTGTTTGCCACTTTGGATTTACTTTACAATTAGGTAATAACTTTCTTGCATGCATTTTCTATGTATCATCAGCAGTTCTCACACAAAATTTTATTTTATTATTTAATTCAAAAAATAAACTTAATGATTTTAGAAAAATGTATAGTAGGGGAAAGGCGGATAAGAGTACGCACTTAATAATCATTAATTAATTACAAGTAAATAAAAAATGGTGAAGGCACAAAACTTTTTATATAATAAACTGAACACATAGACTACAAACTAACATAATAAAAGAAATAAAAACTTTTTGATTTTCGAAAGTAAATGCATTTTCTTAAAATTTAACATGTGCGAACTCTTAGATCCTGTGATAGCAAAGAGTTCGCAACATAATGGACAAAGAGTTCGCAGGCATCTTCGTTTATATTATTCGCACTTTTCACACAAAAACTGACCAAGTCCCGCATAAACTGTGCATTCTTCGTGGTACCAGGTTTGGCACTTGTCGCACATAATCCAATCTGTTTCCGGGGGATCTTTATACATTTCATTGCATTTTGGACATTTAGTTTCTTGGCTCTTTGTTTTTTTTTTCTTGTTAGCACTTGCAGCTTTTGCGCCACTAAACCCAGGAAGTTTACGTTTAGCTGATTTGGCCTTTATTGCCAAATTAGCCTCTAGCTCATTTTTGTATGGAGAGTCGGTGAGCATCTCGGATTTTTTCGAATTTCGTCTATTGCCTGTCTTAGGCGCCGCTTTTGGAAGTGGTTTAATGTCTTTTGGTGAAACGTATGGTGATGGAGTTGATGCAGATGATGTTGATGGTGTCTGAGATGTGGCCTCTCTGGAACATGGTGTAAGATCCGATACAGAAGACGTTGAAGAACTAGGTAAAGGGTCCAATACAGTAGAGGTTAAAGAATGTTGTGAAGGTTCTGCAGAAGGTGATAGTCTTACACAATTTAATTTCTGAAATTGAGACAATGGCAAGTTATCGTCATCGGTATCTGAATGGCATTCAGATTCCTGTGGAAGAGGTCGGTCTGTGACAGATGCAGGGACAAAATCTTCTTCTGAGAATACTTCCGGATTATATGGCCAAATTCCGCATGACTTAAAAGCGGAAGCAGCTTTCTCTATAGAGGCCACACGAGAGTAGGCATTGCCAAATAATTCCCCTATTTGGTATTGTGTAATTGCTCGGCCAGGATGTGAAACTTGCCACTTTTCGCATTCTTGTGAGTAAGCTGTTTTGAACGGCCCGAAAAATCCCCTGTCGAGTGGCCGTAGTTTGTGACTACTGTGTGGCGGGAGGCTTAACAAATGAATGCCGTAATCGCGGCATTTATTGATAGCTACTAGGCTAATATGACTTGAATGGTTGTCCAGAATAAGCAAGACAGAATCTTCTTTGCTGCTTTTTACATATTTCTGAAAATGTTCAAGCAATTCCAAAAAAAGTTCACCGTTTATGAAACCCGAGTCAGAGGTCATCAGCAGTGTGTTGGCAGGAGCTTCATCTATTAATTCTTCCTTTCGGCGTTTCCTGGGAAAGATCAAAGCTGGAGGAACATAGTTTCCGCCGGCACTCATGCAACATACCGCAGTTATTAACTGTCCTCTTTCAGCTGAAACAATTTTGCCAACAGCTTTTTTACCAGTTGGGGCGATTACCTTTGGAACTTTATTTGGTACAGTTAGTACACCGGATTCGTCCATATTATACACTCGATGAGCAAGCAACTTTTTTTCTTCTAGGATATTTTTTAGGTTCGTAAAAATCTTCCAACCTGGACTTGATTAAACCCGCTAGCCCGCGCCAAACTAGTTTTTTCTGGTAGACGCGCACTAAGGTGATGGCGTTTGCAAAATGACTGCACCCAAGACTTTCCAGCGACTTTTTTCACTTTATTGAATCTGTGGTTCACTGCGTTTCTTTCTGCATATTCATATACAAGTTGACTAAGTGACTTTAAAGTAAGCCCATAAAAACACTTGTCTAGTTGTTTGCAGTGCTGCGCTAGTTCATTTTCCATTTCCTCGTTAAACATTGGTTTAAATCTTCCCAGAGATGTTGGTATTGTTCCTTTTTTTAATCGCTTTCGAAGCGTAGCTTCATTTACACCAATTGACGCAGCTATTGACCTTTTACTTTGTCCTTGTTCGATTCTACTTCGAACATGTTTTAGTAATTCTTCCGTAAATGCTAATTTTCTGTCAGTCTTCCGACGATACCTTCCCATTCTTAATCTATAGATTAATAAAAAATGCATAAAAATGACATAATTCACAAATAACAATCATGTGGCAAAGAGTTCGCATTATGACAAAGAGTACGCATGCGAACTCTTTCTCCGCGTACTCTTTGCGTTTACTACAAATTTGGGATAGTTAAGTTACCGCCAGTTCAGACGCGCATAACCTCAAAACCGAAACATGAATCATACACTTTAAATACGTACTTCGATGAGTACAAGTTCAAACTAGCAGATATATGAGCTTAAGGTGATTGCACTGACTTACAGCAAACTTATATATAAGATCAACACAGCTAAATATAATATTTTTTACCTAAAATTCGGCCAATCAAACTGAAAGTCACTGCACTTTTAACCAAGCGTAGATAACACTGCAAGCCAACTATGCACTGGCGCTCAGTGAATTTTATTGGAATTAACAGAAGTTACGGGCATTGCGTACTCTTGGATGCTGCGTACTCTTACCCGCCTTTCCCCTACTATTGAATTCTACTTGAGCCAATCTATTATTAGTTTGAATATTTATACCTATTTCTGATACACCCTGTATAGAAAACCTATAGTTTATCAATATAAGTAGTTACAGCACATGCATTAACGTAACGTAATCGTGCTAGATGAATGTTTTGAATATAAAACACTTCTTATATAGTCGCTACATGTATTTTATAAGTATAGAAATGTATAAGCGCAATACAGAAAAACTTACAGATTGCTAATCTATACATAGAGATTGTCTCAAACCATACTGACATTAAATTCTGTTGAGTTCGTACGTTTAACCGATTCAATAATTTATTTCAAAGGTCAAAAGTTGTTTAAACACCTAGTATTTATCGACTGCGAATGTAATCCGTGATCTAACACGGTAGTTTTAATGTGGCAAACCAAAAATACATTTACTACCATCTCACTGTCACTTTCAACGTTTTTATATTCTCGCATGTCCACTAATATATTCAGTTTATGAAAATTTCCTGTGTGGCCATTTCCCCAAAGCATTTCTATTGGGCGGAACGAACACTTTTCGGAAAATGTGTTAACAGATGTGCAAAATTAGGTTATTACGTGAAGTATATTTTTCGCAAGGAAGAGTGTAATTAAAGATTTCCACAGTTTCAACTTAGAAGCAACATCAACTACACAATTCTTTTCTATTTTATAATCTCTAAGCAAGCTGGGTGTGACAGGTCATTAATGAACTTTGTTTCTTTAATAATTAGTTAAAATTTTTTATAATATTCGGTAAATTATACCTGGTCTTTATTGTTCTATTTTTATAAAGTAAATTGCCCAATGAAATTTGAAATCGTGATTTGATTGATATAAATTATTAAAATTCAATTGGGCAAGGAGTTTTGTTTAAATAATCAAAATACATTTTAAAGTACATCTTCTGTTCCCTGTCAGCCACTTGTAAGTGGATATAAAATATCTCCCTTTGTTTGTGGCGATAAAGTTCAATAAAAAAAAATTAGAAATGGGCGCAGGTATATTTATACTATTATCAAAAGATCAAAAAAAAAGCTGATCCCAGCGGGCTGTGGAATGAAAGGTCACGTCTTTTCTAGACTAAAGGAATGTTTATAATGTCAATTTCAGGTTGGGTTGTGTTAGCTGGAATTAAATAATAATGAAACGTCATTTTCAGGAGCAGAAACCTTTTATTGAGGAACAGTAAAAGAAATGAATAAACCTGAACTAATATAATGATCACAACAAATGTTGAGAATGTCTGCCTTCTTCCTCCAAACATTTCTGAACTCGTCTTCTCATACCTTCAAAAACATTTTGTAATAATTGAGGTGAGTTGTTAATTTCTTGACAGTTTTCTTCAATTCTAAGTTTCAGTTCGTTTAAATCATTAACTGGAGTTTTAAAAATGGTGTTTTTCAAATAGAACCATAGAAAAAAGTCCAAAACGGTAATATCACAAGAACGAGGGGGCCAGGGTGTTGCAGTATTCTTATTAGTGATTGGGTCATCAAAATATTCGCGTAAAAAATTAATTGTATCTGCAGCTGCATAGGCTGTTGCGCCATCCTGTTGCAGAAAACCATCCCGTAGCTCATCATCGTGAAGTTCATTTAAGAAAAGTTGCAATAATTCGTTCCTGTACCTTGCTGTAATTAGCGTGCCTTCGAAAAATATTGGCCCAACTAACCTAAGACGACTCATTCCAACCCAGACTCCTATTTCCTGTGGGTGAAGGGGAGCTTTAATTGTAACGTGTGGACTCTCGCTACTCCAAATCCGCATACTCTGTGAATTAATATATCCATTAAGGTAAAACCAGGCTTCGTCGGTAAAAAAGGTTAAATTTAACTACCCATCATTGAGATTATCCAAAAACCAACGACAAAACTGAACTCTTTTTGGATAATCATTTTCTAAAAGCTCGCGAACGGAAATAAATCGGTAAGGATGCAAATGCAAAGCTTGTCTCAATATTCTGTGGCATTTACCGTAACCTAAATCATCAACTTGCTGGCATAATTGTCTAATTGGTGTTTTTGGAGCCTCGTCAATTCGTTGTCTTACAGTTGTTTCAATTAAAGCAGGTGCTATCTTCTTTGGCCTTCCAGACCCTTATTTCCTTCCAAACCTTCCAGTTTCTCGAAAATTGCTGACTAAATTCTTAACCAAAGCATAAAATTATCGGTATGTAAAAATTTCATTGTGATACCTCTCTCGGAATTCCACAAAACAAGGAGGAATCGAATAGGTCCATTCTCCGTCAACTTGAAAGCCGTTCCGAAAGTAAGATTCAATAATGAATGCTCTTTGAAATGTATTAAAAATCATTTTAACAATCTGTCAGATACGTATCAAAAAAATAGATAACTAATTTATCTGAGATAATAAACATTCCTTTAGTCTAGTACAGACGTCACTTTTCATTCCACAGCCCGCTGAGGATCAGCCTTTTTTTTTGGATCTCTTCATAGAAGGAGAACAGAGGATTTATAATTTGTACTTCTGGACGTAATAGTATTGTCCGAGCGTAAATTCAAAAGTTATGCGTTGAAACATATAAGGTTTAGACTAATCATTTTTAATTGTAATCTGAGATATACACTATGAAGCCGCTGTCTTTATGTAATCGTATGCGTTTAAATAAATGAGCTTTTCTTTATATTGATCATTCCCTATCTCTTTAGTACATGTAGAGCAGTATTTTTCAAAGGATGGGATTTCAATTGCTTTCTGCAAGGGCCAGGTCCCTTCAAAAATCACCCAGAAAAACAAATAAAGGTGTAAAACAAGTAATAAAATACTGGAAATCAAATTTTTCAAATTTAATATGAGATAATGATAAGGCTATAGAGGTCCGCAACATATTTCTAGACAAAAACATGATTATTTTTGTTAACTGCAAGCATTATAAACATTAAAATGACTAAATATTAAAGCTACGGAGACTAAAATAATGTAATATTAACATACATACGGATATTTCCAAACAATTGGTTGAATATTTTATAAACATGTACCTGAACTAACAATAACAATGTTCTGTATGCATTATAGACATCTACAAACTTTCATTATTTGTGTTCTGTTCGATATTTTCAATAATGGTTGGCTGTGTAAAACAAAACGGGCGCGTTTACATAAATTACATACAGTTTATAATATTACAAGTTGTTTCGTACAAGTCGAGAAACACTTTGCAGCACTAGCATTTCCGATCCAGAGTGGTGTAATTTTTACACAATGAAGTAACTTCAATCAATATTGACCAAATTTATAATCCCACCAAATTTTCCGTCTGAATTAGGCACAGAAGCAACGTTACCTTACACTAAACATAAAAAAAATACAAACAGATTTGTATTGCAGATATCAGAGTAGAGTTTGCGACGTATTTTACATTAGAACTTGAGATTGTACCCGTACGAAATACAGATTTCCCAGCAACTAGTTCAGAATGATAAGTTTTATCGTGATAATTTTTGAAGACAAATGTTACAAATAAGGAACGACGATGTAGAAGTTCTCAATAAGTTAATCATGTCAGAAGAAGCTCACTTCCGTCAAACTTTGTATGTAAACAAATACAACATTCGTTACTCTGCAGCAGAAAATTCAAAAGAGCTGTATGAAAAACATCTTCATGATCAGAAGGTGACGGTATGATGTTGAGTATCGACTTTTGGCGTAATTGGACCGTAATTATTTGACCAAGGCGTCACAACTAATTCTGATTGCTAATATGCAATGTCGACAAATTTTGTTATTGTGAAATTGCAATGTACAAAATATTGCTTGATGTCAACGAGATGGTGCCACTGCACATACAGCAAGGCAGACTATGAAAGTTTTACATTGCATTGCCTAATTTCGAGGTTTGGGGACATTGACGGCCAGATTTAAATACTCTGGGTTTTTTTTCACTGGAAGCTTTCGAAATCTACAGTTTACCACACACGTCTTGAAACAACCTGAAAACTAAATTCAGGAAGAAATAATTTTGTTAAATGCTTACGAAGATTTACGTTAGCGAGTTATGCTAAATGTCTAAAGCAAAGTACAGCAATGCATAGAAACGAGTGCTGGACATCTTACAGATGTGATATTTGGGCGCTAATATTGTTGTTGTAAACTTTACGTAATACAGTTTACATTTTCTGCAAAATGGGTTGAACATGTATTAATTTTATTCGTCCTAAAAGCCCGTTTAATCCAATTGTCAGACCTATTGTATTGTATTGTATTGTATTGTAGTGAAGCGGTGCAGGTTTCTTTTACCGACAGCACTCAGGCCGTAGGCCCATTGTGCAATCCTCCCTGTTAGGGTTCGTCCCCAAAAAGCCCAGTGCCCACCACGAAGGCTAGCAGTTGGTTTAAGGGGATGAGCTGTACATTTTCCGGTTCTAGTATTCCAGCACCAAGATGGTTGTGCCGCAGCCTCATGAGTCTGAGGCATTGCCACATTATGTGAAGAGAAGATTCGTCCTCTTCATGGCATATTCTGCAAGTGGTATCAGAACTTTGGTAGGGGTTCCTCTCCGATAAAGAGTTTAGCCTGCCTAGGTCCTTGTTGCGACGACCAGTCATGAGCGTATTGGGTTTTCACCCACTTCTTCATTTCTAGTTCTGCATTGCATTGTGGTATTCCGACAACTGGTTCTGGTCCGAACAGGTGCCCATTAGAGCCCTGTCTGGCCAGCGAGTCCGCCTCTTCGTTACCATCGACGTTGCTGCGGCCTGGTACCCACAGCAGTTTTACTGAGTTATGTTCACAGAGTCGCATCAGAGCAAAGCGACATTCAAGCACTAGCTCCTCAGTTACTCTGTAAGACTTCAGGACTTGGATAGCTGATTGGCTGTCCGAGCAAATGTAGATGTGTTTATTTGCGAAACCTCTTTCTAGGTTTTCATGAGTGTAGGGCAGTATAGCGTGTACATCTGCCTGGAAAACGGTGGCGTACTTGCCGAGAGAGAACGAACGTTTTACTCTTGGTGATTTGTCATAGACATCTGCGCCTGTACCATCTTGGGTCCTAGAGCCATCTGTGAACCATACAGGGAGTCAGAAGTTTGCAGTTTTGGGTGCTCCAAGGACGATTTTGTAAGGTATGTTGAAGAAGTATCTGGTGAGCATACGGTCACTTCTCATATTGAGGATGACATGGGTCTCCGCCAACCTCGGCAGGACCCCCATGTGCCCCAGTGGTACCCCAGCATTTGACCACTGCCTAGCACACTTGAGCCTGTAAGCTGCCTTCCTAGCCTCAGCCTCAATCACTATGTGAAGGGGCGCAAGTTCGAGAGGAGCCGAAGTGGGGGCAGTTTCCATTGCTCCTGTCACTCCTATACACGCTAGTCGTTGGAGTTGACCAAGACGTTTTATTGTGCTTACTGTGGTGGTAGAGGGCTACCACACCAAGGCCGCATAGGTGAGTAGGAGCCTTATTACCGCCATGTACATCCACATGATGACATTCGGTTTTAGGCCCCAAGTTTTCCCAAAGGTGCGTCTGCACAATGCACATTCAGAAGGAGGCAGTTGCTGTTTGTATTTGTCTTCCTGAGTGTTCCCTCTAGGGAGGTACTTAACCTTCCCGGCGGCCCTCAAATAAGTACCAAATAGTTGTGGTTCTTGAAATCCCACAATCCTTCTTCTCCTCCTAAAGAGTACTAGTTCGGTTTTGGTAGGATTAACCGCCAAGTTGTGCCTTCTGCACCATGTTTCCACAATTCCGAGAGCATTCTGGGTTACCCCATAGATTGTGGTTGTAAATTGTCCTATAGCTAGGATGGCAAGGTCATCTGCACAGCCTTACGTGTAGATGCCAGCTTCGTTGAGTTCCCGCAGAGGCCCGTCTACGACGAGGGACCACATGAGAAGAGAAAGTACTCCTCCCTGCGGACACCCCCGCCTGACGGTCACCCTTACGATACTGTCATTGAGAGTGATAATCGCTTTGCGATTTTCTAGCATTGAACTCAGTCCTATTAGAAAGATCTTAATCCGCAGAAGTTAAATTAAACGTTCCAAAATAAGTATTCAGCTAAATATTACAAACTATATATAATTATCGTAGAAACAGGGTTGTACATGAAAACTTCTAATCTTTACAATTAGTAGTTACTTAAGTATTGTATTTCTTTAATTGTTATTAATACTTAAAACGAAAACTGACTTGTTAGGTTCTCAGAATTTTAAACTTCCCACATTTTAAGAATGTCTACTTCATAACGATTAGACCCCTAAAAATGTAGCAGGAAATGAATAAACCGCGGTTCCTCTTCTATTCAAATAAAATCATATATGTCGAGATACAATTATGTATTGTCGTAAAAATATTATGCCAAATATGTGTAGTGTAGGCACAGAATGTAGATATGCATAAGCAAGCAAGCCAGCTTATGATAAAACTATCAAATATTAAATTCCTAGCAGACATCCTGATGTAACAATATAGCAATTGAGATTATGCAGAAGGCAGCTGTACGAAGCCATGCGGCATTCACCTGACATTGTAGTAAGCAAATCTTTTATATTTTATTGTTTGTAACCACGAAATGGAAAAGAAACAATAGAAAATATTTCTGTCGGGCTTGCGGCTCTATCTGCTGGGGATGCGGTATATGTTTGGTTTACTTTGACAATAAAATGAAATTCCGTAGGCAACACAACAATGCATAAGCGCTAGCTAACATTTATAACATGGGATATTAAACAAAAGTTTTGAATTTTAAGAAGCCAAGCTTTCTTTTTTCTCTTATGCAAAATTTCTTAATAATGTCTCGAACTCTAAAAAAGGAAACGAAATAACTTAAACAGTTGTTCGACTGAAGAATAAGTTATGGAATTTACGTAAGCAGCAAGGAAAATTCATAACGCAAAAGCTATTACATTTGTTTGGTTTTCCCAGAAGGAACACGAGATGGGTGTAAACCATCTGCGTTATTACCAAGAGTAAGTCAAAAGCCTTTTGACAGTGTCGGCAGTGACCAACAGTTAAAATTAATTGCCTTTGTGTAAGTCTCGCTTCCGTTAAGACGCAATCTTTTGTTAGATTATGACACGTGTTTTTCTGTAAAGTGGAGGGAATTTCTCTCGCACTTCTTTGTTAAATTATATGGATAATATGTAGTTTGTTCGAAGTAAGAAGGCAGTTGTAAATATACAATAATACAGTCCACATCGTTGTGTTTTATTTGGACTGAAAAGTACTTCAGTTCTGTATGAGAAATAGGTATTGCTCCTATTTGTAATTGCATAAAAGTAATTTATGCTGTATAGCTACTGCTATTTTATTTTAACACTGCAAGAATTGACCGAGCTATCGAGGAAGAAACATTTGGTCGATTCGAGACGGATTTGTTGAATCAACTTCCTAGGATTCCAACAGTTTCAACGACAGTGGTGTCATTAACTACATCAAGGGCTGAGTAATTGGATCATACCGATTTTAACAATTATTGTCGAAGGTTAGTGACTCCCATTTATCCTGTCTTATTTTCCTGTTTTATTGAATTGCTTCGTTATTTGTCAATTGGGTTATACATAAAAACAAAAACAAAAATATGACTGAAATGCAAACTTTAATGCGGAAACGCGCTTCAATTAAGGGACTTTTGACTAGATTCAAAAATATTTTGCCAGAATTAATCGAAAGAAGAGAAATAAAAAATCTTCAAGCGCGTTTAATTGATTGTAAGACTTGGTTGAATAAATTTAATGAGGTTCAGTTTGAATTAGAGCTTTTGGATGCGGAGCAGATAGGAAGTGATGCTAGAGATACGTTTGAAAAAGAGTATTATGATTGTCTTAGTATTGCTGAAACAGCTTTGGATGACATGGTTGAGAAACCTGCTCTAGAAATTAGCTCAAGAGCGAGATCTAGGACGCGGTTTTCCAAGCATCTCCATGCACTTAGGCCACATTTGGCCCATTGTACACCCTAACTAAGAATTTTGCCTATCTGGGGTAATTCCAACTCCGTGTCAAACATCGCATTGGCATGGGACCTACGGCTTTACTTCTTATCCGACAGAAGGCGCATTTTCAGATTTTTTCCCGCTAGAAAAATCTCGCCGCCCTTGGCCAGGTTGGATCCCGCGTCCCTCGGATCTAAAGGCAAACGCGCTAACCACTAGACCACCGAGGCCGGTAACATCGTACTGTAATGTTGGTTGCCTATGTATTAACGATAATCATATGTAAAAGGTAGGATACACTAACCTTCATATTGTAATTTAACGCAATAAACGCAAGTAATCTAATCGATTGAAAAGTTATAAGTTAATAGTATTAAAAACCTATAAATTTCAATCAAATGCTATAGAAAAGTGAGCTACGACAAGTGATTGACGATTCTTCTCATAATGATATTAGATTAATCTTTTAAATGATGTAGAGTGAAAATTTCAAGCCTTATCCTATTGAATTCTCTTCCCAAAATTTTAGGGAAACCACACTACTCAGAACAAAAGAATAAGAAGTGCAGAAAGACACGTAGCCTTACCATGATATGACGTTAATATTCACGGAAAATTTGATAGAAGTGTTTACTATTACTCATAGTAAGTTGCACAGTTATCACAAAATGAAATAATTAACTGTATTGTAAAACAGTAAGTAAGTGAAGTCCTTTCGCCGAATCAGGTAACGTACGTTACATGGCCGTTACAAATACTGCACGACAAAAAAATAGAAGATGCAATCACTGAACACTGCAAGCCGGCAAATTATTATTTTACTTTTGTAAAATTAGACAACCAAATATAAACATAAAATCTATAGATTGTGATAAATAGTACAGAAAATGGGGTTATATTTCATAACATAATTTTTGTACGGTTGATAACACTTTGAACGCGTTTGATTCCCTTTAAGTAAAATTTTGACAGACGTGTTGACGCTCTTCGTAGGATTGGTACATCCCAAAAGTAGGGTTATAAATATTTTAAATCGTTTAAATCTTCATGGAGACATACAAAGTCGTGACGTCATGAAATATTTCCATGGGGATCATTACCTGATTGGTTATAAGGACTGCATAAACAAATTTGCATCACCATGCATCACCATTTCTACACTGCCATATCTACTGTCAAAATTAAGTTATAGAATAAAATTCGAAAATAACTGAGTGAAATATTTTGAGCGGCTTTAAAATACTATTCCTGGAGAAATATAATTCATATACTCAATCATAATGTAAAAGTGGTAATTATGATAATGTAATACCATAACATACATTTGTAGTAAGTCTACTTCATGTGAGTTTCCGTAACATTCAGTATATACTATTTTTCATGTAGCTTCCTAGTTGAAGGATTAGCGCAGTAACTGTAGTAAATGCATACTTTTAACTTCCATCTCTTTTTAAGGCACGTGATAAGTTTTAAGCAGGTATACGACCGTACGTTTCATAAAGAAATACTGATATACAGACTTACGTCTACATTAGAATCGACACGTGCTCACTGCTGTTTGGCTGGTGTTAGAAAGAGATGCCCTTTAATCCAGTACCTGAAGTTATCACCTGATGTAAACAAATGTTACAACAGTTCTCAACGGATCATGCCACGATCTTTTACTTTTGACAAATTTTGGCACTGCATAACTGCACAATAATAGAATTATTTGGGACTGCCGCCTTATGTCATATTCTCAGATCATACAGTCCATGTGCCTACTACTAATATTTTGCCGTGCAATGCCCCGACATAAAATCTTATGCAAAAAATTCCGAAAATATGCAACCAACTCTGCACATGTGTAATGTTAGAAATTTACAACAATACTGTTAAGGTATAGAAGTACTTTAGAGGTTTATTTTTTTAGGGTATGCCATATAATAATAATATAACAATTGTGTTACTGCAGAGATAAGTCAATAAAATTAAGCGATTTATAGTAAATAATCACTATTGATTTGTTAACAAAATTACTTTTCCCAGTACCGGACCGAAGGAACACAATAATAAACCAGCAAGGTATTTTACCTAATAAATATGCTCTGGAGTGGAAGTTTTTACACTCCCGTGGTTTGGAACCCACGTTAAGCTGTAGATCCTCTATGCCTGTGGCACTGTCAACGCGTAACACTGCCATTGGAGATAAGGTTGTTAGGTTTCGAAGAAGTATTTGTCAATCTTTTATTACATAAAATATAACTTCATTTAATATAATACTATCTAATTTTATTTTTTTAATTTTAGAACGTTTGGTTGTTCTGCATTCCGATTCATCTAGTACGTACTAACTACAAATGAGTCTACGATACGATCAAATGAGGAGGAGATATTAATGTCGATCAGTATATACTTTCAGAGAATCAGAGAACAAATGATGAAATATATTCCTTAACATCAGCTTAAGAGTACTTAAGTATTTACTATTTTATATCGTTGCTATCCAAGTAAACAAATTTAAGTATGTATTACTACAACAAAATTTCTTACGTGTTACAACTGCATAGAAATCTCTCTCTGATTTTTTGGGAAAGCATCGTCTTCTAACACGGCAATATATCTTGCACAGCAAGACGACAAGTAAATAGAGCACACATGCACAACAAAGCACAAAAAATATGTAACTTCCAATGACCTGCACGGTAGTCATTTTGAGACTAACCAAAATAGTTGAACGTCTTTGTTTAATACCTTCAAATTATCTTAAAGTTTAAAAATAAACGGAATTGATAAGCATCCTTTAAAGGTTGATCCGATAATGTTTAAATATAGAAAAGGTTTGTTAATAAGGGCATTTGCTACGTCAACAAATACTTGTTTTTAAATAGAAAACGCAAGATAAATTTTATCACATTTCCTGCGTTTAGTCGTTTGAGTAAACATAAGTGCAAAGAAAGAATTAATACAACCCGTAGACAATCATCTCTCAACGAACTTAGAGCACACTATAAAGTAGTAATACTTATTAGTAATACTAATTCGGACATAAGTTCCATTGACCGCTTTATCTTATCGTGTACCACTCCTTTTAAGTTTTATTTCACTACATTTAGTTTTAGTACCTCAAACGGTTCAAAATATGTTCAATATTAAGCGTGCTGTTCGATCTACGGATTCTATTCCTTTTCGTAAAGATATCTGCTGCCAAAGAATATCTATATTCTTTGCTACTACGGAGGATGAACCGTGACAAATCCCACTCAGCATTGACAATACTAGCAGAATGCAGAAGCATATTAATACTTTTTATTAGGGACTTCGGTGGAGCAGTGCGAATACGCACTGCCACTCGAAGTCACAATGAAATGCCGCCGATTGGCCACGTGTTCGAACCCCGGTTGAGGCGACGACCGTATTTCACTTAGTTTAGTTTAGGGTGCATGTTGCATGTAAGAGACACCCGCGTCCCCCTGAAGTAATGCGAAGGCGATTTCGGGAGAGGGGGAGTAGTATGAATGAATGGAAAAAACCCTTTTTATTTAGGTCACCTTAACCAATAAGAACTTGAACCAAACTTACATAAAATTCAATTTATGTTAGACTAGAAATGTCCCTCTTACGGATATAGTTATTTAAACAGGATGCATGGAAAAAAATTTTGAAATTATATACCGTTAATTTTTGATGAACACAAGTATTCAAAAAAAGGGCCAACTAGACTAGTATATTTTGTTAACGTAAACACGTGTTGTCGTTTCATAATCAATGCGCTTCGGTTATATAATGCAGGTTCCTTAATCGGTTGACAGCTTACTTCCACACGTTGTATTCTCAAACTATAATTATTATTTCTTGCGATTTAATTAAATTTTACGATTTTGCTTGCTTCTTCACATAAATATCTGCTTTTGTAAGTAATATGGAAGTGTTTTTATGATTCCCTTACTTTTACTGAATAGAAAGTTGTAATCGATTGCTTCCATCGTAAAGGAACCAAGATTAATGCGATTTGCAGAAATTGAATATACAACGCATTGAAGAATATAGTGCTGGATTTCCAATCGTGTGAAGATAAATAATTTTAAAATATTCAAAACTGTTTCGAGAGACAAGAAGAATTACCAAAAAGAAATGTAGTGACCAACTACTGTGAAATCCATCGATACTACCAAGGAAATAATGGAAAAAGGTTATATGTATAGGTGAGGTTATGTACACGCGCCTATCAGCTTTTACTACTTCACATAAACGAAATTGAAGGTTTACCTACTTGACATCCTTTTCGTAAACCCCCATTACGCGACTTATGAATGTGCTGTACACATAAAGTAGTGTTAATGTAAAATCTACAGTTTCTAATATAAACAATAAATAATAAAATAGCCTACGGTCATCTCTTATAGACGTGTGTATTCCTGTAGATGTATTCCAGTTTTTCAGATAGAAACAGCAACCATTTTTGCAATAATATTTCTCTTTCCACGATATTAGAATAATGAGAAATATAACAAATACAACACAGAAGCCATATACAAAGTGATTTTTCAAAAAGTCAATTGCAGCAAGCCTAGAATAAAAGCTATTCCGTCTGCAGTCAGCTGTAATGAGCTGTGAATGAGATTTACCTGTATGTCAAACTGTGTGACAGTTCAGGTAGTTAAAAGTTTTGGCCCAACAAAATGTGAAAATGAACAAGTATTTAGTTGCAACTGATTTGTAATTTATTAAGGTAAGTAAATTACAGGTTTTTCGTCAAGATTTCTTTCACAGCAAGTGTTCGAAATGTCCACCCCCTTGCTCTATACACAATCTTGCTCGCTTTTGTAAACTTCGAGAC
>JABXWE010018000.1:0-21812 GCA_014611495.1 Limonius californicus | reverse complement strand
ATACAAAGGGCATACTTCAAACACAAACTTTAAAAGAACTCATCTCAGGGTTTATAATATACATTTTGGTAACTGCTGTATAGTGTATAACCTTTAAATTCTCGCTCTGGTGAACTGAAGAAGGCGAAGGATACAAGGTAGTAAACATGAACTTACAAAATATGGATGAAACAAAGAAATGAATTAAATGTTATCGAATTATCTAAGTTTTTTCCTTATACAACGTTAAACAACAACTAAATGAGCAAGTTACGTAAAATAAATAGTACGGTGTAATTTAACAAAGCACTTTCAAAGGGACTCACCTTTTCACGTAGAAGCACTTGCTTATTTCCTTCTAAAAATTCACTAGATAAAATTAGGATGGTACTGCTACGCCTTGTTGATCTTGAACTTTAAAACGAAAGTACATCACTTGTTGCTTTTTTCTAAATTGCTCGCAGAAAAACTTTGAACTGTGTATCTTCGTATTTGTAAAATCATTTCATAGGGTAATTAACCCAAATATTATTTACTGCTTATTACTTCAAATATTTAAATATACCAATAAACTCATAAATACGTTGCACAATTATATTTACTTTTAAAATTGTTAACTCCAAACCTCAAATGGTTGTTGATTCGATGTTACTTATTTGTCTTTTATTTATTATTATTTATTTTAAATTAAATTCGATTGCTATTCCAGTTGCAGTTCCAAAATATGATGCGAGTATCTCCCAAATAATTAAACTTCTGTCCAACTTGTAGATGATTCGTAACCTTGAAGTATGTTGACGTTTTAAATGTCAAACGTAGATACAAACAAAACATGTCGAAAGAAACAACTGAAGTCTACTGAGGCTACTTTGATACTCGCCCCAAAATTTTTGATTTTCGGTTAATTTACCGAAGTGGATCTATTTTCCACTCAGATAAGTAACAGATAATGCGATTTGAACCGTAACACTTAAATAGTTTTATCTAAACGCACAAAATTACAATTTAATTGACTCTCCAGACGAGCGTCAGTTCGCGTTGAGATTTTTATGGCAAGTCCTTGCTGCGTTTCCTTTCTTTTACAAGTTACCATGGCAACATCATAATACAAACAAACATAAGTACATTTTACAAAAAAAAACATGTGACTTACTGAATCAATAGGAAAGCAGAATGAAATTAACACAAATTAACCAAATCTTAAATATTTCAATAACTATTTGAAAATTTCTTTTACATTAAAACTGAAATTATAGGCATATTCCTTATTTAAAAAGGAATATTTTTACACTTCTCAAGGCGATCAATTGATTTTAATAATAAAATTCATATTCATTTTAAACACAAATCACCTTAAATTAATAATATTACAATTAATGATTATCGCCATATAAGTCATATTAAAATGTTAAAAAATTGAATTGAAAGCTTCATTTTCCTCCAAAATTACATGTTAGTTGACAGATGTCGAACATAATGCACAAATTTCATATCTTATTGTTTTCCAGGTAGAAAACTCGCAGTCAAGTTTGATAAATACCTCTAATACCTTCATACAACTATTACGACTAGGAACAAGCAAAACGAAACAGAGAATTCAAAGGCTAGACACCAGATCAACCCAAACAGAATCAACGGAGACGACAAACACTAATTAAACTTGGCTTTACTTGGCTGAAACAATTTATTTTTCAGATTTAAAGTATAAAATAGCTTTAAGTTGTCTAAATAAGTGAATGTTCTATTAAATTATCTAAATCAAGGTTCATATAACACCGCAATATATTGATTCAAAAATTATTCATCCTCTTTTTACAATGTAAGTCTACAAAAAATAGATATAGATAAAATGTAACTGATCTTTCGTCATTATTCCGCAGAATTCAGTTTAAACAGTAAATAACGCAAGCTAGTCGTTTTGCTTGGACACTCAATTTACTGAATCTAAATACTGGGTGACCACAAGATAAGGTAACAGCATGTAACCTTTTGTTTTTAAATCTATTATTTTAAAATGTCGAACTCTTATATGTGTAACCGCTAAATGCGCAATTTAAGCATATTTTAACCTTAGTTTTTCTTCCAGTTTGGTCGGAACGGATAGCAACTTTCAATTTTTAAATACAAGTATGTATCTCTGTTTTTTTGTGGCAATCTTATTCGTAAAATTTGCAAATAATTATGTCACACAATGAGATTTTAGTTTAAGATAGCCAAAATATTTAATTGTTCAGTAAAACAATTTAAATGTCCATTATTGATATTTATGACTAAATAAGTTTTTTTCTACAGCTGTCAAAAAAACGTGACATTTATGTATCGCTATCAAGTTGCAAAGTTTGTCATTTTTGATTAATGAAAAAAAAATATTTTTTCACAGTGAAAAAATATTTTTTTTTCACTATGAACACGAAATTAGATTGTTACCATCGTAACCATATGAACTCAGCGGTAACTTGAAATATCAGAGAATTTTTTGGAAATAATCGAGAAAATAATTATTACTGTTACTTTCTTATTTTTTTGACTGCTGTAGAAAAAAAGTTGTTTGTATTTCGTGCACAATTCGTGTTTTAATGGCTCTTTCGAATGAGTTTTGAGTCTCGACCTAACGGTCTCGACTAAAACTAACATTCTCATGCGCCATTAAAAAAACACTCATTTTGCGCACTTAATACAAAAATAACTATTTGGGCAGGATTTCGAAAACAAAAGAAAATCAACTTTAAGTATTCTTTTTTATTAAAAACACTTAATTTTGGCAAGACTAGTATATTATAGTACTAGTGTATAATGAAACCTTTAAAACGTGTGCGACGAGTTTAAAAACACGACGCGAAGCGGAGTTTACCTTGACATCTAGGAGAAAACTGTCAAAATAATCATATGAATGTGGATTATATAGAATCTATCATGTTTTCATAATATTAGGTTGACGTATAAATTTGTAGCGCTTTTATTCATTTATTTTACATGAACAGCAATTAATGAATAACGGTGCGAGATAAGAGAAAGTGCAGTTAGCGTCGGCGCGGCTGCGTAAACACCTGGTAAATTGCTCGTTTGCGCATCGCTCCGACGCAGATCTGATCAAAATTCTACAGATTTAAAGCATGATTGTGCAGAAGTGTGTACAAAATTTTGCATACATAATTCTGTATAATACGATAAAAAAAAATTTCGAACACAATTTGTACAAAATTCTGAACAGTATTTTGTACAAAAATCAGTCGACTATCATAGTAGCCTAATAAAAAGTAGAATATAATAAAAATGAACTGGCTCAGTACAGTGTTTCGCTAGGTATTAAAAATTGAGAACATCGAAAACGAAAATATCCGTTTAAGAATTATTGATGATTTCGCGTACCTATATATAAAGTTATGTATAGAGAAGATTATGACAGAATTACATATACGGATGCTATTCATGTATCCTCATGACTTTAAACATCCATTGCACCCAGCACTAAGGCTGGAGATGTATGTTTTAAAAAAATTTACCAGGTCCTGCTCCAGGTCTCTAAACAGCATACGTCATTGAGTACCTACTTTGCATTGTAATATAGCTTAGTTACTTCTTTTAAATAACCTAAAAAGCTTAGGATGTAGCCCACGGCTTCTACTAGTTTCTGTTTGAATGTTTTAATTATGCGAAGAAAAACCTCTTCGTTGCTTAATTCAATCAAAATAATAGCAAAGTATCAATCTGCAATTAAAATATGGTAAAATATACATCATCAGCAGTATTCAACCTATTACACATTTATATCAGTTTATATACAATATGTTCTTAATTACCTACTTCTTTTTCTTCTTCCTACAACTAGCTTTCCAAGTAGTAAAGCTTGACTATAAGCATTTAAACATGTTATTATTGGCAATTTTACTAAGTTACCACACAGGCTTTTATTGTAAAAACCGGATAATCAAAAAGCTAGGTTATGTCAACCATTATATACAGATGTGCAGGTATCCGTTAAGGCAGGGCGTGAAATAAGAAATTCAAGACCCCCGTTATGATATTTTTTTCCTTGAACTACATAAGCCTACACTTACTACTATTACTTTTATTTGATCGCCGCTTAACGGTAAACCTTTTTTTGCTTCTAAAAATTTGCTATTAGTGTCCAGACCGTCTCAGGATATCAAATTTCAAACATCTCCAGTTGTCACGGCTTTAGCAGTCCGAATTGCCCCAAGCGGGGGTGGGATGTATTGACAGATTGAAACCATCAGGCGACTGTTTTAGCCCTCGGCAGAAACCAGACTATAACGGCGACCTCATGTTTAGTCTACTGGAGATGCCCTAGTTTTAGTTTAGGGTGACTTTAACCCTTAAAAATTCCTATGGCAGCACCCCACATGCAGGCATTACTGTCTGAGAACTCGATTTTAACGCACTTGAAATTAAAAATACCACCATACACAGGCAATTTACTTTTTGCTTTTCAATGATTGTAAGGTGAAAATATAGATGGTTTAATGATTAATAAATTTATGTAAATAAATTTGGGCTTTTAACATGTAGAATGCGTTTTTATTTTTTCTTGACAGCAAGTAGAATTATTTATATTTGGAAAAAATTTAATATAATTTAATATGGATTAGTTTTAGTCCCCTACCGACTCAAAAAGCTAAAAACTGTCGGTAAGTAAACGTACAGTATGTGTTCTACCATAACTCCGTATCGGCTTGTTACAACTTTGATAAAAATTAACGGCCATATAAAAATTACAAGCTTGTAAAGTTTGCATAATGAGTAATAGGAGCTGATGAATTACATACAGCTGGGTTCTATAGATATTTTTAATATGGTACATTACTTTTCGCATATTCATTATACGATACCTACGGAAACTGTTTACGGGTCAAACGGGAAAACTATCCAACCTGTAAATTTTCTGTAAGTAAGGCTGTAAATATGCAGATATCGTGCGATTGTTTTTCCCATGTAACAAAGTAAAACTTGAATCCTTTATAAAAGAGTGATTAAACTGACAAACACACTGATACTGACACTGTAAGGTTAGAATTGATAAAGAATCTCACTATGGCATAAACTGTAAAATTTTGACGTTAATAATTATGTTTTTATACAGGGTGTCCCACGACCTGAGGTCTCTACTTCGTGTACGTAATCTTTAGACCAAATACAATTCAAAATTCTAATAAAGTTATGCCCTAAAGTAAATCGTTCTCAAAATACAGAGTGTTAAATTATTATTTATTAAATAATTACAATTTAAGAACACTATATTTATTTTTATTTTAGTTTAAATTCACTACAAAGATTGTTCAAGATGGCCAGCGTTGCTTTCGAGACACATTTTGGCTCTTCCTAAGAGAGATCTGGTTGCCCTACGTACATACCATTGTTATTCCGAATTAGTTCTGCTGACTCAAAAATGTGTCTCCTAATATCTTCAACAGTCGCTGATGGTGTTTGGTATACCATATTTTTCATATGACCCCACAAATAATAATCTAAATAGGTTAAATCCGGAGATCTTGTGGGCCAGGGGGCCGTCTCCTCTACTAATTACACGTCTTCCAAACCGTTGATTCAATATTGTCTTACACGTAACGCAAAGGGCGCAGGAGCACCATCGTGCCGGTACCACATACCATATAGTTTTTGTAAACCATTTAAACGCCAACAGATCTTTAAATTTTCTAGAAGATCATTTGGAGGATTGTTAGATGATGTCCCTCTGGTGATCAGACATGGTATGTGGTACCAGCACGATGGTGCCCCTGCGCACTTTGCGTTACGTGTAAGACAATTTTTGAATCAACGGTTTGACGGATGTGTAATAGGTAGATGAGAACAGCACCCCTAGCCCCCAAGGTCTCCGGACATAACTACTTTAGGTTATTATTTGTGGGGCTATATAAAAAAATATGGTATACCAAATACCATCAGAGACTGTTAAATATCTTAGGAGACGCATTTTTGAGACAGCAAAACTAATTCGGAATAACAATGATATGGTACGTAGGGCAACCAGATCTCTCTCAAGAAGAGCCAGAACGTGTCTCGAGAGCAACGATGGCGATTTTAAACAATCTTTATAGTGAATTCAAATAAAAATAAAAATAAATATTGCCTTTTCTGTAATTACTTAATAAATAATAATTTAACACTCTGTATTTTGGAAACGGTTTACATTAGGGCATAACTCTTTAGAATTTTGAACTATATTTGATTTAAAAATTACGTACACGAAGTAGTGACCTCACGTCATGGGACACCATGTATACTACAAGAATAACTCGAAAACGTAGGATACTACAATTTAAGTAAAGATTAATGACTTATTTTAACGTGCTTCTTTTATCGACTACTCATAAGCAAGCTTACAGTAACCGCGTTCCTTGTAGGGCATCATAATTTAAATAGAATGCTTCTCTGTGAATATTTTTGATTAAAAATTATAATTCTATTATAATTCAATTCCTATTTACTCAATTATAGGTGTGCGTTACGAACAGATTTGTTTCGTTCCGTATCCTTTTTGTATCGATATATCGATACACTACGCAATATCTACACCTATTGCCATATCGACAGGGATTGACATATAGATACATATATTTTCATGGCCTGTATTTACACATTAGACATAAAGCGGTGGAATTCTATTCTTCTTCTACGAGTGCTTTATCTCTTACGAGACGTAGCGATCTCCTCTCATATACCTGTGTTGCGCTTCTAGAGTGACATTGTCATAGAGGACCTACAGCTTAACGTGGGCTCCGAATTACGGGAAGTGTAAACGCTTCTACTCCAGAGAAGAGTTACTAGACAGAATGCCTCGCTGGTTTGCCATTGCCTTGCGAGGGAGAACGGCCGTTAAAAATCCGATGTTCCGGTACCGGGAATTGAATCCAGGACCTTCAGCGTAGAAGTCTAACGCGCTAGCCCACGGCCGCCTCATTTGGAATTCTATATCGATTGTATAAATATGACAGCGTGGCACATATATCAATACGTGTCGATATAATTACGTATCGATATAATTACGTATCAGACACATCCTCACATCTGTAAACGTACGGTTTTGTCAGAACTGAGACTAACTTTTTATTTTTAAATATGACTACCTCCATTTTTTGTACTAATCGTATTCGTCGTAAAATTTACAATAATTTGATATGTCACACAATGTCATTTTTGTTTAAAACAGCCAAAATAGTTAATTCTTTAATAAAAAAAATTGAATGCTCATTCATGTTATTCATAATTAATTTTTTTAAAGTTACGTTTTAAAACAAAAGAACATTCAAATGTAGGTGTTCTTTTTTATTAATTTGTTATAAACATCAAGGTGGCAAGAATATATTTTAAAGCAATTAACAATCGAACTTTTCGATTTTTAAACGACCATAACTTCACCTACTTAAGTTGTAATTTAAGTAAAATCTTATTTTGCGAATATTAAAATATTGCAAAATTTTCCGACGACTAAGATTATCACAAAAAATGGTTTAAAAATAAGAAGTTTTTTAGAGGTTATGTCTTAGTATAAAATTTCAAAGTACTAGGTTTAGAAACAAAAACAGTTACATGCTGCTACCTCATCTCTCGGTCATCCGGTATACGTATTGCCGTATGAATTATCTCTGTCACGCCTGATATTTTCATATAAATTATAAATCCATCCATTTGCGCATGCTCTATTTATATGTTGACGACGTTAAATTCTATTTTGATTGTATTAATATGGCAGCATGGTCATTAATTACGTTTTAGTATACAGGCCTGGTGAATGAAATTATAATATTATGATATTTATCCAATAATTCTTATATCACAAAAACCTCTACTTAATAATATTAATATCTACACAAACCATTTTCTAGTGAAATGATCATAAAAACTGTAGACTATTGTTATTACTAGAGGTATGCTATATAAACATTTTTTCGTCGATACGTACAATTTCCTTTGTATCGATACGTATCGATATTTTGACGAATCAATGTGGAACGTAATATGTATACGTACTGTCGTATCTATTGTGATACCACCACATTTCGTCACGTAGACACATATATTTTCTTCGCCTATAATTATACATTGATGACCATAAACTTATGGAATTTTTATTCAATTGTATTTAAAAAATGGTGAACAAATCAAATGATATTCGTTAGTTATTTAATCTATAACCAGTGAAACTGTAATACGTATACTTCTTCTAGAATGAAAGTCTGAAAATAGAGTGTTTCAAACCTTTATGAAAATTAAATCAATGACTCTAGGCTGTTGTTGAAATTCTGGAGATTATGGGGATCAAAAAGATTTGAATAATTATTTTGTGCTTATTACTAAATGCAAACAATTTTTAAAAATTTCAGGTTGATTACCTATTTACTCAAAAACGGATTAACAGATATCCATAAAATTTAAAAGCTATTAATAGCTCTATCATATACCTACGAAATTTTGAACCTTCATGCATTTTGAGATATATCCTTGCATAACACTTTCCGACTCCACTAAAACTGTTCTATTTTTGTGCCAATAATGAATCGTGCGTGCACTTTCGCTATTTAAAAGCAATGTCTGCTCTCACCCTACACTTACCTACAGGGCCGGTTCAAAACATGCAGCAAACAGAATTAAAATATTAATTCTGTATATTTATTTACGGCAGTATATATGCCTTAATACATTAAAATTGTATACAATTTGATTAGTTACTTTCTATGACTTTCACATCTATCAGATTCGACAACATATTTTGAAAAAAATTGTAATAAAGGACGATCAAACAAGTCTTTATTTACACAAAAGTCGTATATGCAAGAAACAGTTTGCAAGTGCTTGTTACGCTACAAATATATTTTGATAGTTTCCTAAATTTTCATTATCGTAGTGGTTGAAAGCCATTTTGTTTGTGTCGATCTAATATTAGTTTTGGAGTGAAGATGAATTACATTACATTTAAAAAAATATTTCTTTCCTTTTTCATGTAATTATTAATTAATATAATTTTTAAAATTTCTGATTCAAAATAGCAAATCATATGCTACAGAGTTGCAAATCAGCTACTACAAAGCTGCAAATCGTCTGTTACAAAGTTGCGAATCAACTGCTACAGGGTTGAAAATCAGCCACTACAAAGTTGTAAATCGTCTACTACAAATTTGCAAATCAACTGCTACAGAGTTGCAAATCAGCCACTCCAAAGTTGCAAATCGTGTTCTACAAAGTTGTAAATGAACTGCTACAGTGTTGCAAATCAGACCATTATAAAGTTGTAAATCGTCTGCTGCAAAGTTGCAAATCAACTGCTACAGAGTTATCAATCAGGTACTATAAAGTTGCAAATCATCTGCTACAAAGTTGCAAATCAGCCCCTACAAAGTTGCATATCGTTTGCTACAAAGTTGCAAATCGTCTACTACAAAGTTGCAAATCAACTGCTACAGAGTTACAAATCAGTTACTACAAACTGGCAAATCAGTTACAAATCAGCTACTACAAAGTTGCTAATCGTCTGCTACAAAGTTACAAATCAACTGCTACAGAGTTACAAATCAGTTACTACAAACTTGGCAAATCAGTTACAAATCAGCTACTACAAAGTTGCTAATCGTTTACTACAAAGTTGTAAATCAACTACTACAGAGTTGCAAATCAGCCACTCCAAAGGTGCAAATCGTGTTCTACAAAGTTGCAAATGAACTGCTACAGAGTTGCAAATGAGACCACTATAAAGTTGTAAATCGTCTGCTGCAAAGTTGCAAATCAACTGCTACAGAGTTATCAATCAGGTACTATAAAGTTGCAAATCATCTGCTACAAAGTTGCAAATCAGCCCCTACAAAGATGCAAATCAACTGCTACAGAGTTACAAATCAGTTACTACAAATTGGCAAATCAGTTACAAATCAGCTACGACAAAGTTGCTAATCGTCTGCTATAAAGTTGCAAATCAACTGCTACAGAGTTGCAAATCAGCCACTACAAAGTTGTAAATCGTCTGCTACAGATATTGCTTGAGGTTTTCGCGGTTTTTCGAATTGTCAACACTATGATTAATTTTCGGCTTGGCCTGCATCGTCGATTGGAGGTCACACTCAGCAGAGGCGGGATTACTGGTTACTGTTTGTGAACCTAAACAAACTAACGTTTCGCAAGACATTGCAGCTTGCATCTTCGGAGTCCTCGTAGCTACAACCCAAACGCCAATCGACGACGCGGTCCAAGCCGAAAATCAATCATAATGTTGACAGCAGCTACGGAGTTACAACGACTGCGCCAATTAATTTATTGAATTAGAGTTTAGTTAAAAAAAAATTAATTTTAATAAACAATAATTGGAGTTACATAGATTACAATATAAAGATCTTAATGTCAAGAAGACGAAAACGTAACAAACTAGAAGGTATTACGCAGGAGCGCATCTGCACTTCTTATATTTTGCTTATGCTACACATTATTTTAGGAAGCGAGGTAAAAGGCATTTTATCTAAGTTTACTGAGGTTACATAATTCACGTCAGCTACTACAAAGTTGCAAATTAGCAGCGACAGAGTTAAAAATCAGATGCTACAAAGTTGCAAAGCGGCTGCTACGACTGTATAAATATGAGAAGGACACAAGTTTTATTTTAAAATATATAAAAATGCTTTTTCTGAACTAACTGCAGCCGTTTTTACTCTAAAATTGTCTTTTTCTGTATTTGTACTTTTCCCATTTCGCATATCAATAGAAAAATTCATAAATGTGCGATTACTTTATAGTATGAAGAAAACCTAGAATGTTTTAGGGTGAGACTACGAAATAATATTCAAATATAGTAGGATGTACTTATCATGTTTAGTTCGTTAGGAAAACTAGTTTTTAATTAAGTAAGAATAAGGTAAGGTTTTAAAAATTTGCTGCATGTAACTGTATGTTACAAATAACCTTAAGCTACTTTATAGCTCTTCCTCCGTTGTGTAAGTAATAATGATAGTAATAATAAAAGTGACCACCATTATTTTAGACACGTAAAAAGCGTCAAACACGCGAAAAGGCATAAAATTGACCATATGTTGCAGCTTAGATATATCTCAACCATCGCTAATCACATGTATTTTCCAAACTGTTTCAATAAAACGCCTAATTATACCTTTTTATTATTGTGGAAGCCTTAAATATAACGCTTTCATGCTTTGAACGACGGCGCCGATTACAATATTTATACGCTGAAGATTATATCGGTCAGCTGGGCTTCGGTTTCTGGCGATTCCGTTTTTGTACCCGCACTTTTGGTTTCAAGCGCCGAGTTTCGGAAAAAAGTAAACAAGTGTTAATTTCACCTTACATTTCCGCCCTTTATGCTTTACAATACGGTCATCGGCGTTGTTGTGACAGGTCGTGAGTGTTTGTGGTCAGCCGTACTGTTCCCTGTTCCCTGAGTAAATACTCATACCCTTCAAGAAGGGCAATAAAACCTAACAGGCGATCAGGGCGGTGAGAGAAATTCTAGGGGTGCGGGTGCGAGACTGCTAAGCCCTAAGGGTAACCTTGACCGCTGCCCTCTTCGTCTAGTCGGCTTCCTCTTAACTCGAGAGGTTTTAAAACTAAACAATTTTATCTAATTTTGATGTTGCACAAACACTTCAGTTCCTGGGGGAATGTAAAAATTTGTCCTTGCCGGAACGCTAAGTAAAAGGGAAAATGTACCGGCAGCTATCAATAATATTACGAGGGGGTTTCCAAAGATTTCCAATCTAAGTAGGTTAGAAAATAATGGAGTATTAATTTTTTTAATTTTTCAAGCGCACCTCCCTTAACTCTTACATATATATATATATATATATATATAAGACCCATAACGAGATTTAAACAATTTTAAACTTTTTAAAATGATGTTATATCTTCGGGCTTGTGTACGCCTTAATTATCTATAGATTCATAATGAATAAAAATCTCTAAAGGCGAAGCCACGTCTATACTGTGTGTGGAAAACCTTGAAAACCATACCTTAAACTCATGCGAGAAGGCGTTGTCATAAAGCAGTTAAATAACCGCGATATTTCTTCTTAGTTTTTCATGCAATTTCCACTCGAAATACTAAGTGAATCAAACCTTACACGAGTTTTTTACAATAAAATTGAGCTTGAATATGTCTAACACCGAATCAGCGAATCATACACGCGAAACGTTACATGGCAGCGAATTTCAGTTGATGCATTGATTCTATTAAGCAATTATCCATCAGTATGTATTCCGATGGATAAATACAATAATTTTTAGATTTGTTTCTAAAGTGTTACAAATGATGGTAAATAAACCAGAACTGGAAAACAGATTGTCAATAAAATGTAGAGGAGTACTAGTTACTCTTTAAATATTTTCGTAACTAAATTTTTTGAACCTTTATCCGTACGGATTTTCACTCATGATCATATTATACGAATGCTGTTCGGGAGCACATCGATGGATAATCTCACTCAATGCAATTTATGAAATACCACTGATTTATTTCTGATGTGCTACAGAGGATATACCTACTGTCATAAGTAAACAATTTTGCCAATAGAAAGCCAAAGAGTATTAGTTATTCTTACAAATAGTTTTCTTTAACTACATTTTCAGAATATTTACCTCATCTCCACGAAGTTTCCCCAAGGATTATGTTATCATACGAATTGAGCTCGGAAAAAGATCGATGAATGAACTCACCCAGTATAATAATTTCTATACAACCACTGATTTGTTTCGATGTGTCACAGGGGACTGTAAATAAACTGGTAAAAGTAAAAATAACTGTCAATAAAAAGCAGAAGAAAATTGATATTCTTACAAGAATTTTCCCTTAACTTCATTTTTGGAAATTTTTCTTAATCTGAACGAATTTTCCCCCATGATCGTACACCGAACATCGATGGATGTAGAATAATAATGTATCTACAATACAATAATTTTTGCCCCACGGGTTGGTTACTGATGTGTTAAAAAAAATTGTAAATAATTTGATAAGAAGTAACAAGGATTGTAAGTAGAAAGTAAAGGGAATTACCGAATATTCTTAGAAATATTTCTCTTTAACTACATTTTCTGAAGCTTCGACAAATTTCTACGAATTTTCCCCCAATGATTATATTAACATAAGAATTCCATTCAGGGGAACATCCATTGATGAACTAACTCAATACAATAATTTTTAGATTACCACTGATTCTGATGTCTCATAGCTCTGCTTAATCTTAACGAATTTTCCCCCTTGATCATTAACATATGTAGGTGTTTCTTCAAGATAATATCCATGGATGAATACACTAAATACTATACATTTTAGGTTACCACTGATTTGTTCCTGATGTCTCACAGAGGATTATAATCGAAAAGAAAAGTCAAAATGATTGTCAATAAATAGTAGAAGAGAATTAATAGTGTTAAAAGTATTTCCCGCTAACTACATTTACTGAAGTTATGCCTAATCTCAACGAATTTTCCCCTATGATCGTACGAACATTCTGTTTGAGAGACCATCTGGCATCAATGAATGAACTCACTCAATGCAACAATTTTTAGAATACCAATGGTTTGTTACTGATGTGTTACAGAGAATAAATTGTATATAATCTTGTAAAAAGTAAAAAGATCGTAAGTAAAAAGTAAAAAAATTACCGAATATTCTTAGAAATATATCTCTCTAACTACATTTATTGAAGCTCTGTATAATCTCAACAAATTTTCCGTTATGATAGTACTAACATGCGAATTCTGTTTGGGAGACCATCGATGGATGAATTCACTCAATACAACAATTTTTAGAATACCTATGGTTTGTTACTGATGTGTTACAGAGAATAAATTGTAAATAATCTGGTAAGAAGTAAAAAGGATCGTCAGTAGAAAGTAAAAGAAAATTACCCAATATTTTTAGAAATATTTCCCTTTAACTACATTATTTAAGCTTCGTCTAATCTCCACAAATTTTCCCCCATGATCGGTAACATATCAATTTAGTTCAATACAACATCCATGGATGAACTCACTCAAACGATAATTTTTTAGATTACCACTGATTTGGTCCTGATGTCTCGAGAGGGATTGTAATCGAAAAGAAAAGTCAGAACGATTGTCAATAAATAGTAGAAGAGAATTAAAGTATTTCTCGTTAACTACATTTATTGAAGTTCTGCCTAATCTCAACTAATTTTCCCCTATGATTGTACAAACATACGAATTCTGTTTGGGAGACCATCGATGCATGAACTTACTCAATACAACATTTTTAGAATATCAAAGGTTTGATACTGATGTGTTACAGAGAATACACTGTAAATAATCTGGTGAAAAGTAAAAAGGATCGTCAGTAGAAAGTAAAAGAGAATTACCGAATGTTTTTAGAAATATTTCGCGTTAACTACATTTTTTAAGCTTTATCTAATCTCCACGAATTTTTCCCCATAATAGGTATCATACGAATTTCGTTCAGTACAACATTCATGGATGAACTCACACAAACAATAATTTTTTAGGTTACCACTGATTTGGTCCTGATGTCTCAAGAGGGATTGTAATCGAAAAGAAAAGTCAGAACGATTGTCAATAAATAGTAGAAGAGAACTAAAGTATTTCTCGTTAACTACATTTATTGAAGTTCTGCCTAATCTCAACGAATTTTCCCCTATGATTGTACAAACATACGAATTCTGTTTGGGAGACCGTCGATGCATGAACTTACTCAATAAACAATTTTTAGAATCTCAAAGGTTTGATACTGATGTGTTACAGAGAATACATTGTAAATAATCTGGTGAAAAGTAAAAAAGATCGTCAGTAGAAAGTAAAAGAGAATTACCGAATGTTTTTAGAAATGTTTCGCGTTAACTACATTTTTTAAGCTTTGTCTAATCTCCACGAATTTTTCCCCATGATAGGTAACATACGAATTTCGTTCAGTACAACATCCATGGATGAACTCACTCAAACAATAATTTTTTAGGTTACCACTGATTTGGTCCTGTTGTCTCCCGAGGGATTGTAATAGAAAAGAAAAGTCAGAACGATTATCAATAAATAGTAGAAGAGAATTAAAAGTATTTCTCGTTAACTAAATTTATTGAAGCTCTGCATAATCTAAACGAATTTTCCGCTATGATCGTACTAATATACGAATTCTGTTTAGGAGACCATCGATGGATGAACTCACTCCATATAGCAATTTTTAGAATACCAATGTGTTTCTTACTGATATGTTACAGAGAATACATTGTAATAATCTGGTGAAAAGTAGAAAAGATCGTTAGTAGAAAGTAATAGAGACTGAATGTTTGTAGAAATATTTCCCGTTAACTACATTTTTTTTAAGTTTTGTCTAATCTCCACGAATTTTCCACCATGATCGGTAACATACGAATTTCGTTCAGTAGAACATACATGGATGAACTCGCTCTAACAATAATTTAGTAGATTTCCACTGACTTTGTTTCTGCATAGCCTACTGTTTCTGATGTGCTACAGAGGACTGTGTATAAACTGGTAAAAATCAAGGAGGTTGTCAATATAAAGTAAAAGAGAAGTAGGATTGTTACAAGTATTTCTCTTTAACTAAATTTGCTAACCTGTGCCTAATTTCAAAGAATTTTCCATGATTATACTAACACACGAATACCGATGAGGAGGACATCTATAGATGAACTCACTCAATACAATAATTTTAGAATACCACTACTGTATTATTGATATGTTACAGAGAATTGTAAATAATCTAATAAAAAGTAACTAGGATTGCCGATAGAAAGTAACAAAGAATTACCTGGTATCACAGCTTCCCTTTAACTACATTTTTAAGCTTTGCCTAATCTCAAACAATTTTCCCCCATGATCGTTAACATACGAATTCCGTTCAGAATGAACGTACCCAATACAATCATTTTTAAATTACCACTGATTTGTTTCTGCTTTGTCGCAGAGAATTGTAAATGAACTGGTAGAAGTCAAGAAAATCGTCAATAGAAAGTAAAAGAGAATTGTTACAAGTATTTCGCTTTATCTAAAGTTTTTTAACCTTTGCGTAATCCCGACGAACTATCGCCCATGACCATATTCATATACGAATTCCGTTCAGGAGAACATCCATGGGGGAACTTACTCTATACAATCATTTTTAGATTACCACTGATTTGTTTCTGATACATTACAGAGGATTGTAAATCGACTGGTAAAAATCAACAAGATTGTCAATAGGAAGTAAAATGGAATTAATTAGTATTCGTACCAGTATTTCGCCTTAACTGAAATTTTGAATCTTTGCCTAATCCCAACGAATTATCGCCCATGGCCGAATTTCGTTTCGGAGAACATTGATTTAATACAATACTTTTACTCAGTACTTGCTTATTGTAAACAATATAGAAATAAAGAAATATTGTCCATAAGAAGTGTAAGGAATTAGTATTCTTACAAGTATTTCCGTTTAACTAAATTTTTTGAACCTTTACCTAATCCCAACGAATTTTCGCCCGTGATAATATTACCACATAAATTTCGGTTAGAAAAACATCGATGAAAGGGTCAATACAATAATTTTGACACAATACTGAATATTGTCAACAATATGATAGAAATAAAGAAATGCTTATGAATAGAAATTAGAACAGAAATATTCTTGCAAATATTTCTCTGCTACTAAATTGCTTAGTCTTTTACCAAATGTTTCCTCATAATCATATCATATGAATTCCATTCGGCAGAACATTGACGGATGCGTTAGAGGGGGTTGTAAATAAGCTTACAAGTATAAAAATTAGTATCTAAGATGTACATATATCAATAACTAGCGGGAGGGAAAAATTCCCACAGATATTTTCCTTCAACTCTATTTTTTAAGGTTTCTAAGGTAACAAACAAAACTTTGTTAAATCAAAAGATACACAATTAAAAATATCATATGTTTAGGTATTAAAACTTTAAAATTTTCTCGAAGCTTATATTTTTCAGCGCAGAAGCTCACGAAATATAATCTAACTGGGAAGCTGATGGCATTGTATTCTTTTGTAAATTTACGTTAAAATACTGTAAGATCTAAACCATTACAGTAGACTAGTTATTTCCATTTAAATTTAATTATCCCCGTCTCGGTAATTTTTTACGCCTATCAAAACCAAGATAAACAACACGAAACGGAAAAAGCGCGACAAAAAGTACTGTGCAACACTTTTCGGTTTTTTCTCAAGCCCGAGAGGGTCAAAGGGGACAACAAGAGCAACCTCCTCGGTATGTCTCAAGAGCCTTCTGCGGGCCAGATGGCCCAAACGTCCCCTGACCGTTTTTTAAGCCGCCTTTTTTATGCACAGTCTTAGACCCCACGTTTTTTACCTACAGGAAAGGGGCAGATTTTTTCAGGAACCCTACGCCGAGTTCCGTTCTGGGATTAATTTAAAATACAAAAAACGTTTTTTGTACCTGGACAATGGAGGTGCAAGTTCGGTTTGCACAAAGAATATCGCAAATGTGGGTACTGAAAAAGGAGACGCTCTGTGCCATGCATGCGTGTGTGCGTGCGGATGAGAAAGACCGAGATGTGCGTATCTTGAGGGAGACGCTAAAAAGCGAGGAGAGAACCAGCACATGTGCTTAGTATCCGCTTACGGTGGGAACTAAGGGTAAAAAACGAGATCGAACTGATCTTTTTATATACAGCTACATGTGCGTAAGGACCGCTATATCGCAATCATTTACAGTTTGGTCAATATTTGTCTTCATGGGAATGTTTCGAATCGGTCTTGGAATAGAACGGTCAGTTCAAAATCCCCCAAGGTAGATAATTCTTATCATCACGAACGAATTTTCCAGATAACATATTATTATTTCAGCATTGCTGTAGCACATGTTGAAAGAAAATTTATGATTGAAATAGTAACTGAAAGATGTAAAAGTAAACTTAAACCATTAAGTAAAAGAATGACATTTTTTATTTTTCCTTATTACTGGTATACGGATTCGTGAAAAATATTAAAATAACAACCGAACTATTCATCAACAAATTGTTAGTAACAGACTTAAATATTTTGATTACATTACATAAGAGAAAAGACTAACAAGTTATGTTTTACTTACTGAAGAAGCTTTCCTATGAAACCCTCTGGGAATTTTTGATAATTTCAGTTTAATGCCTTGTTACACAAAAAAAAATCGTTAGTGGGATTGACATAACCTTCAATTTATAAATAGACCTTTTCAATAAAAGGTCTTTACCGTAAATAAATTGACAAAATCGTACGTCTCTATAATGTAGTGAAAAATTAGAAACTATATTTTCAGTAACGGCTCCAGGCATTTTGATTTTGACTTAATTTTGCAACCAAGGGCTAAAAGCTGAAACTTCCCACCAATTTTCGATACTATCTAGTTTACCGCCCTTATTACTCAAAATTGGTTAATCCGATTGATACAGACATTAGTTACTTAATAATCCCTTTCAAACAAACATACATACCATTCCGATCAAATTTTGTGACTAAATAAAGAAACCATCCACAAAATTATTTTTTACCTACAAAGAGAGTTCATCCATCAAAGCTTGTAAGAATTTTTGATAATTTCAACACTAATGGCCTAAAAAATTCAAAAATCCTTAATCCTAATGATACATGCTTTAAATTCTTCAATAGATCTTGCAGTTGGCAATTATCCGCTGTACCATTTCTTAAGGAATGGCATGTTAACCAGATTATTTAAATTATCAATAAAATATTCTTCAAAAACCGCTCTAAACATTTTGATTAAGTTTTGTAACGTAATCAAGGTAACATCTACAAAACATTTTTTTACTTAATAAAGAAACTCGCTTACGAGAACTTTTAGGAATTTTTATAATTTAATTTTAAGTTTATGTTTACTCCAAAATCCTTAATCCAATTCATATAAATCTTTTTTTTAATTAGTAGACCTTGTTAATGTAAATCATATTATTTTTTTAGGAAACGGTTAGATCCAAATTATTGCAGTGTCAAAATAACATTTTAAAAACGGCGTGTAATTTAAGTTTTGTGGAGTTATAAAGGAAATATCCACAAACTTAGTTTTTGCTTATTAATGGAGCTCGTCTCTAATACGTTTTGAAACTTTTTTATTTCTAATTTAATGCCCTGTTACTCAAAAACTTTAAACTGTTAATTTGATTGATATAGAACTTTAACCTTTTTAATCAAATCATAAACAAAAATTTTGCAGAAATAACCAGCTTTCTAATTTACGAAGTATTACAAAACGATACTAAGGGTTTTACGAGATTTTGTGACTTGATTAGGGTTTGGAACACCAAGAAGAAGACATTGTATATTTATTGAGAAAGCTTGTTTCTAAATTCTTCTGTGGATTAAATATTTGGTTGTTTCTTCTGTTTGTTTTGACAATAAATATATGCAAGCTATTTGTGATTGTGACGCTTCTCTATGTACATTTAAAATATAAAATAAGAAAACGTAGCTCTCCTTTTAAGCATCGGAAATGCATTCTGGTTATACAGTAAGTATTTCCACCTCGCCCTATGTAAATGTACAACCTCAGTCGCTTATGAATTGAATCAAAGAAATATGCAATTTTTTTTTATTAGCCCGCAGTATCCCATTGTTGGGCAAGGGCCTCCCCCATAAGGGGGAGTTGTTGATCTACTCTTCCATAGTGATCAATCCTCGTGGGAGAGAGGCGCCGCGTTAACGCAACCTTCGGGTCACCCATCCAAGTACTGACCGGAGCAACGCTGTCTTAACTCTCCTGATCGTACGTGAACGGGCGACGAATATGCGCAACCCGGGACCCGGGACCCGGGAAATATGCAATACAATTTTATATTTCTGAATTAATATTTATTAGATTAATATAACTTTAACAAAGGCAGCTAAGTATATTTGATACCCTGTAGTATTAGCAATTAATTTACAATATATAATACCTATTGCAATTACAACACCATCATCATCATCTGACATGGAGCTGACTCGAGGGTCATTAAAAAAAGCAGTGAACACAAAATTCTATCTGGCGCATATCTCGTGGACCAAAAAGTTACCACTGAGTGCTATCACCTTTTCGTTTTAAAACTGCAGTAATTCGCTTTGACATGGTGCATACTAATGTTTTACAGTACTCTGGTTGAAAATTATTTCAAATTTCCTGAATTATTGGCTTGAATTCGGGGATGGTGCGAACTGGAATGTTTCAAAGTGCTTTTTTGATGCCACAGGGTTTCTGTAGGGAATATATCAGGGCTGCTAGAAGGCCATTCCAATACAGGAATTTGTATTTCCTGTAACCATAATGTTACCATTTTAACAGCAGGGCGAGCTATGTATGTATCCCCCTTCTGGCAGTTGAATCTTATTAATGGAAGGTAACAATTCTTCTTACAAAATCATCTTATACTTCGCATCATTGACAGGATCGTCAATGAAAAAAGACTTCTAAGACATACATCCCCACACCATTACAGATGTTGAACACTTGACCTTTCTTTTTGAGGCAATATCTGTGATACTCTTCCCCTCTCATTCGTATAACTCTACTTCGTGTGTTTTCAACACACACCTCGAACTTTGATTCGTCACTCCATTTAATTAAGTCCCATTGAGGTTGCACCCAGTTTTAATGCCCCCTTGCTCATAAAAATCGGTTTCGTTTTTGTTTTTGCGACAAAAGTGAATTTTCTTCGCCTAAAGAAAAATCATAAGTTTGGCTATTTTCATGTTTATTATACTTTACCTTGTGTAACCCATATCCCATTTTTCAGGCTCCCCAAACAAGTATATTGTGAATTTGGTCTAACAGTAGCATCTGCCCATTTGACAGCCAATGCGTCTCGTTCAACAGTCTCTGATGTTGTTTGGTATGTCATATCTTTCATACGGCCCCACAAATAATAATCTAAACAAATTAAGTCCGGAAATGTTGGGGGCCAGAGATGCTGTTCTCCTCTACCAATTATAAGTCCTTCAAACCGTTGATTCAAAAATTGTCTTACACATAACGCAAAGTGCGCAGGGGCACCATCTTGCTGGTACCACATACCATGTCTGATCGCCAGAGGGCAAAATTCCATACGACTAGCGAAATCTGTAGGTAAAAGGGCTTGAATAGGCTGGATTTAAAATGAATATAAACCATGACGTTCTAATGTTCTCCAAACTCGCATTCGTGGTACATTAACTTGTACAGATATACGACAAACAGAGGTGCTAACTAGTAACTACTACTAACTAGTTAGTAGTTAGTAGTAGTAGTCGAACGCGAACTCTAAAAGCAAATTTTCAAAATACTGCAACCTCATGAATATCAATTTTAACCAAGACCATTTAAATTACCCTTGTAGAAATTCTAAATGCTACCATTAACTACTATTAGTAGTTTGTATGAGCAGTGCATAAAAACATATTGAACCGGGGTTTTACATTAATATATAGATAAACCAACTTTCATAATAAAACGAAAAATCATATGGATTAAAACAAATATTTACAAAGTAGTTTAATCTACAGGGTGTCCTTTAAATACCTTAAAAGCTTCAGGTAGCACTCTTCTGTAAGAAATACAGTCCTCAAAAACACTAACACGAACTTCCTATAGTGCTTAGTTTCCTCACACGAGACACTTAAAGAATATTATACTTGGCAACGTTGACGATGTCTTTGCATTTATGGAGAATTTAATTAGTAGGCCGACATTACATGAAGCATTTGACAAATTAATGTCGAAAAACAAATTTTCTACTTTTCATCACAATACCATGGCCTTGCACTGTTGTCAAATGTAGTATTTAGGAAATTTATCATTTTTAACAGTACTTCCAGAAGAGCAACTAGAGCGTCAACCCAATATTA
>JABXWE010017999.1:0-15153 GCA_014611495.1 Limonius californicus | reverse complement strand
GAAGTTTAATTTTCGTTTATATTCTAAATCTATATTCACGTTCGATATCATCTGATTAAATGTTCGAAATATTAAGTTCAAATTTGAAGTTTTAAGTTTATATTCGAAATATCTAGTTAGGCTAATGTTGTGGCATATAAGGAGTAACATCGCTGGATGTTCCCTTACAAACTTAATACTTTTATCGTATTTACTTATTACTCTATGTGAAGTAGATTGTAAACTGTCGAAGAAAGTACAAAAATTAGAACTATTTAATTTAAATATGAAAGGTGAGTTTAAACTCGAAATTTAAAGATTAAATTTTCAATCTTGACATAAACTCTACAAATAAAGTTTCAGTTTAAATTCTAAGAGCAAATGAGATTCTAAACGTGTATTACAAGTCTAAGGCGGCCGTGGAGTAGAAGTTAGCGCGTTAGACTTTTTCTCGCAATGCAATGGCAAACCAGCGAGGTATTCTGCCTAGTAAATCTTTTCTGGAGTGGAAGTGATTACGCTGCCCGTGGTTCGGAGCCTACGTTAAGCTGTAGGTCCTCTACGTCTGTGGCACTTTAAAAGCGTAACATAGGCATAGGAGAGGAAATCGTTACGTCTCATAAGCTATAGAGCACTCGAAGAAGATTACAAGTGTAAGGTTTAAATTAGAAGTATTTAGATTAAATAAGAAATGGTAAGTTTAAACTCGAAACCTAAGATTAAATTTTTAATCTTGACTTTAAATACATGAAAAATTATGTTTACATTCTAAATTTAAAGCAAACAGATCTTAAACTTGAATTAGAAGGCCAAAGTTTAAAGTAGGAATTTTCGTTTGTATTCGAAATCTTCGGTTCATCTTCGATATCATCTGATTAAATTCCAAATTCTGAGATTACATTCGAGAATTCAAGTTTAAATTCGAAGTAATAAGTTTAAAGTCGAAATATTGAGTTTAAATTCCATAGTCGGTATTTTGCTTTTCTTTAAATCTTTTTTTCAAGATCGAAATCTTGAGCTTAGATGGGTAACCATGAGCCCGAAGAGTAATTTTCAGTTTAAATTCGAAATAATAAGTTTAAAGTCGAAATATTGAGTTTAAATTCCATAGTCGGTATTTTGCTTTTCTTTAAATCTTCCTTTCAAGATCGAAATCTTGAGTTCAGATATGTAGTCATGAGTCTGAAGAGAAATTATAGTTTAAATTCGAAATAATAAGTTTAAAGTCGAAATATTGAGTTTAAATTCTATAGCCGCTATTTTGCTTTTTTTAAATCTTCTTTTCAAGATCGAAATCTTGAGTTTAGATGAGTAACCATGAGCCCGATGATGACAAAAATTAAGGTCTCAATATTGTATTTGACATCTTGATTCGAAACTGGAATCGGCTACTGCAAGTAAAAATTGTGAGTTTTAAAACGAAATCTTAATTTGAAGACAAATTCGACTTTCCGCGTGAAGTAGAAGTCAGGAATAATAAATAAGGTAGAATCAGGTCTTCCTAGAGCTTCGTAGCCGCGTAGCATCAAATTAAATTACTTTTATTAGCGAAGGAAAATAGACAACATCCAGTTTATAAATTAAAATCTACAGAAATTAAACGAAGCAATTTAACGAGCAAGGAATGCTGTTTCTAACGACAGGCATTTTAAATTTGTACTAGAAAAGTGTCACAGCTCTATCTAGAACGGAAAATTGCTTTTTAATTCACTTGTAATTGTGGTCAATCTAGGGACGTGGAGTCCATTCCAAAGTTATTAGTTTTTGTTTTACAAGTTAACGAGTTTTGTGAATGCAGCTTTGTACAAATACGAAAATGAAAAGCAAATGTACGTTTGTCAACAACGACAATAATTTGCTTTTTATGAGCTTCAAAATAACTGACGCTGTATTAAGGTACATCAACCCCCTCCGGACTGAATGTTCGCATAACACATTTAAACTAAATCCGAGAGTATTTGCAAAGTAAATTCGTGTATATTAATAATACAAATATCTAATTTGCATATCGAACATAAACAAGGATTATTCCACTATTCATGGAGGTAGGCTGCGGGCGACAGTAACAAATGCAGAAGGTAATCGCTATAATTAATTGATTATTTGAACGCGTCTATCAAGCCATTGTTTTCAGCTTCCATTCGTTATTGATGCTCCTATCGGCGGCACCACGCTTCCACGCATTAAAACGGGCTCATGAATTCGTAAACTAACGTTTCCAGTAATTGATGGAACCATAAGAGAAGAAAACGATAAAGTCATATTTAAAATTAATCATCGGGAAACATAATTGCTTCCAATTATCAATTTTCAGCTGCTTACCAAAATTCAAACTTAATTTTTGCATGACTGAAAATCATGACATAAGGGTGGAGGCGTTTTAAGGGGAAGAAAAATACGAGGAATGATTCCGAAGTAATGTTTAAATTTAAATGGCATTACAATGACAAGTTCATTCATTATTTAGACACTGCTATGTTTTACAGCTTGCTCAAATTATCCCAAAGATATCATAGTAATAATTCTTGTCTGAAGGTATTTAACATTACCACAAGAGATAGTATCACGTCAGTTCTAGGTGACCTGTAATGACTTTCAGCGAAATTAGTTCGAATGTGTACCTTTAAAATTACAATTTACAATTGAGGAAGCCTTTATAATTTAATCTCAAAGTCATGATCACAATCAAAATTTATTATTTACATAAATAACAAGTTCAATAATCGTTTGTTGGATGTTTGTAACTAAATGCTTGTTTTAGTAGGTATAAAACAAGTATTGTAAAACGTCAATGGTGTACAGTTTCACGTCACTGAAAGCACACACGTAATTTCTTTAAATGATACCATTAACTGTACCTTTTGTTCCACGAAATGTGAGGCAAGTTATGTATTGTGATGCCTTTGACTTAGGGTCTTGGTTTGAGGAAGTACATTCAGATTGTAAGATACACCGTAGTAACCTGTAGCGAGGCAATATTTGCTTTGTAATACGCTTTGTAGTAATAAGTTGCCATAAGCACTGTGTATGTATATTTTCGTATAGAATGTCTGACCGCATGAACATAGATTATGTTGAGAATAAGATTTATTGACCACACACGGGAAGTGAAAATGGACAGGACTGAATAGAGCGAACGGACGTGTTTGACGTTTCTTACTGGTGACGACAACAACCTGTGTAACCTTTTCACTGTTACTCTGTCATAGATGACGTATGTATAATTTATTAATTCAATTTTCGTTAATCAGATGTACGGGTTGTCATAGTAAAATAGAAGAGAGTAGAGTGTTGTCGATCATGAAGGGGAGGTGGGTTTATCAAGAAGAAAAGAGAAGGTTTGAGCGGTTTTTTGTCTTTGATTATCAGGATATTATTAGTGTTAACTAGTATACCAATTGTGTGTCTGGTATTAACGATTTTATAGTGACCGAGAATTAAAAGTCGAAATCTCCAAACGCTTCTTGAAGTATTTAGAGAGAAGCTATGCTAATAAATAAAAAGACAGGGCCATTTTTTAGCAATGTTTTTTACAAAATTGAAAACTATCCATTTTTACAATTGATTTATACTCAAAAATCATATCTTTCTTAATTGTTAAATTAAAGAGTGTAACGGTCCTTCCTCGTGGGGACGAGCGCTGTATAGCTCAAAGCCAGAGATTCGTAATAAATATGCTGTGAGACTGTACTGATTATAACAGACAGAGACAAAGCAATATAGTCTCTTTAATACAGGAACCCTGGGTCCACCAGTGAAATGTAAAAGGACTAGATGGTGCAGGGACAAATTACTTTTACTCCAACACCAACCCGAGAGCTTGTATCTGCGTTAGTAAGCAGTTAAACGCTCAATTAATACCTACATTTTGTTTCAGAGATTTGGTAGCCATAAGGACGTGCCTCGTGAAGGACAGTGGGAAAATAAACCTTGTTGTTTGTTCGGCCTACCTTCCTTACGACTCTACCGACCTACCACCAATCCAGGAACTAGAGAACTTGGTCAATTACTGCAAGGACAAACGACTCCCCTTGCTAATAGGTTGCGACGCGAACGCCCACCATACGGTATGGGTAAGTTCAGACGTCAATTCCAGAAGTAGGGATCTCCTAGAGTACTTGACAACTACCGACCTAGAGATCCTCAATAGGGGAAGCTCCCCCACCTTTGTTACTTCCAGGAGACAGGAAGTAATCGATTTGACTCTGGGATCCTCGCAGGTAACCCAGTCGACGAAATCTGGAGAGTCGTACCGGAACCATCCCTTTCGGACCACCACTACATCCGGTTCAGCCTAGAGCTGCAACACAGTGACGGCGCAGCGTACAGGAATCCCAAGTCTACCGACTGGGCTACCTATAGGGTGGACCTTTCGAATGGACTACAGGGAATACCTGTTAGCGCTCGCACCATACAGGAGGTGGAAGAGCACCTAAATAACATCAATACTGCGGTCACTGCATCTTTCGAAAGGAACTGCCCGCTACGACGCACAAAGAGAGTAAAGAAAGTACCATGGTGGAACTCCGAGCTCCAAAAGCAACGTAAAGAGACACGCAGGCTACTGAATAGGGCGATGCGTACCAAGTCCGATTGCGATTGGGACTGCTTCAAGCAGGCTCAAAACAATTATAAAGATTCTATTCGTAGATCTAAACGAGAGTCCTGGAAGGCCTTCTGTTTCGACATTGAACGCCTACCAGAAGCAGCCAGACTGCATACAGCGCTCTCAAAAAACCCAAGAGCCAAGTTGGAGTGCCTGAGGCTTCCTTCTGGTGACCACATGGCCACTGACGAGGAGACTCTAAGGCATCTCCTGGAGGTACACTTCCCAGGCTCTGTGGCGGAGACGGGCGATACCCCATCAGTAAGGGCTCCCCGCATTGGCATCAGTCCAATGGACTGGAAGACGGCCTCGAAAGTGGTATCACACGAAAAGATCAGGTGGGCGATAAGCACATTTGATCCATACAATAGTCCAGGGCCAGATGGCATTTTCCCGGCACTTCTACAGGAAGGGCTGGATTTGCTCATAAGGCCACTCTGTAACATATTTAGGACCTGCTTTGCTTACGCATATACACCATTAGCATGGAGATCCGTAAAGGTGGTCTTTATACCAAAGGCTGGTCGAACATCGTTTGACCTGGCCAAATCATTTAGATCCATCAGCCTCACTTCATTTCTACTTAAAACGGCGGAGAGAATGGTTGATAGGTACATAAGAGACGGTGCACTAGAGGACAATGCCGTTGCATCCTAACCAACACGCGTACCAAATGGGCAAGTCAGTGGAATCGGCCCTTCATACTATCGTTTTTAGGATAGAGAAGGCGCTGGAACACAAAGAGCTGGCCCTAGGTACTTTTGTAGATATAGAAGGCGCATTTGACAATACCATCTTCGAATCTATATGCACTGCCGCATCGAACCATGGAATAGAATCCACCATTGTTCGATGGATGAAATCCATGCTAGAAAACTGCAGGGTAACTGCCACTCTGAATGAGGATACCGCAAAGGTGACCGTCAGGTGTGGGTGCCCGAAGTGGGGTGTACTCTCGCCCCTGATGTGGTCCCTAGTGATAGACGGGCTCCTGCGCGACCTCAACAGAGCTGGCATATATACGCAAGGCTATGCAGATGACCTTGCTATCCTCATAAGAGGGAAAGTTCCACATGTTACCTGTGAGGTACCTCAGAGCGCCCTCAGAATCGTGGAAAGATGGTGTACAAGGCACGGATTGTCGGTAAACCCCGACAAGACCGAACTTGTTCTATTCACAAAGAAAAGGAAGATAGATGGCTTTATAGACCCTCTATTCTTCGGAATCCCTCCAAGGACCGCCGGGAAAGTTAAGTATCTGGGAGTAATCCTGGATGCCAAACTGACCTGGAAGGAGCACTCAGAACGACAAATACAAAGGGCAACTGCCTCCTTTTGGATGTGCAGACGTACCTTTGGAAGCACGTGGGGGCTTAAACCGAATGTCATCACGTGGATGTACACTGCGGTGGTAAGACCCCTCAATACATACGCCGCGCTGGTATGGTGGCCGCAGGTCACCCTAGCAAGCGCAAAGAAATGCTTCGGCCATCTCCAACGGCTGGTTTGTCTAGGAGTGACAGGAGCAATGCGAACAGCACCCACAACGGCCTTGGAAGCCCTTCTCGGACTCGTGCCCCTTCATGTTATGATTGAGGCTGAGGCTAGAAGGGCCTATAGGCTTATGTGTGGGGGCAGTGGACAAAGGTAGAGGGAATGCTGGGGCATTCGCGGGTCCTGACAACTACGGCAGAGGCTCACGATACCCTCGGCATGAGGAGTGATCGAATGGTACCCTTCTTTTCCTTCAACACACCTTATAAAACAGTCATCCCTTCTAGAGAGGACTGGGATACCCGAGGCCATAACCTCCTCACTCTTAAGGTCTTGTCTGGTTCACAGACGGCTCTACGACGGAGGCTGGCGTAGGGGCGAGCGTCTACGGCGAATCACCTAGAGTGAGGCGTTCGTTTCCACTGGGCAGGTACGCCACAGTATTCCAGGCCGAGATGTTTGCCATCCTGGCCTGTGTTTATGAAAACCTAGACAGAGGTTTTACCAACAAACATATTTACATCTGCTCGGGCAGCCAGGCCGCTCTCTTAGTCCAGAACTCTTTCAGGGTGTCCTCGGAGCTGGTATCTGAATGCCGGGCGGCGCTGACAAGACTGCACGCAGAACTCAGTAAAGTTGCTGTAGGTACCAGGGGTCACAGCAACATCGACGGTAACGAAGAGGCGGATCAGTTGGCTAGGCAGGGTTCCAATGGGGACCCGCCTGGACCTGAGGCAATTCTTGGGATACCATATTGCAACGTAAGGCTGGTAACGAAGAAATGGGTCTGGACCCGGTTCCTTCGTGAATGGTCTTTACAGCAGGGACCTAGGCAAGCTAATCTCTTTGTTGGAGAGCTATCGCTGTCGACGTCAAAAGAACTTCTAAAATTTAGTAAGAAGCAAATTAGGATCGTAACAGGACTCCTAACGGGGCACTGTCACCTCAATAAACATCTGCACAGAATCGGCATCATAAATGACCCGATCTGCAGACTTTGCGGGGAAGATGAAGAATCTTCCCAGCACATATTATGCCAGTGCGTCAGACTTATGACCTCAGTGCAGCGTTCCTGGAACCGGAGGACATAAGGCTTATCCCTATAGGCCACGTGCTAGCCTTTGCGACTGGCACCGGCCTATTCCAAGATGAGAATTAAACGGCGGTATGCACAATGGGCCTAAGGCCTGAGTGCCGCGGGGACAAGCCGCGCCGCAGGAAGAAGAAGAAGAATATAGTCTCCAGAATCCTGGTAGGTACGCCCCTGGTACTGGGTCAGATGTTTCGTCTGGCGCCGATTGGTCTCGGTAGGCTGCTTGCGGCGCACGGCCATTTGACTCTGTGAATTCATCCACGAAACCACTAATCGGAGTCGTCTTCAGTGTTTGCACAGTTACAAGATTAAATTGTCACCTGATGTGTGTACGGGTTAGTTTAATTCACCTGCGCACTTGTTTATGGGATTCTTGCCATCGTCGGATCAGTGAATGGAATCCGGTGATCAGCGGTTCGCTGCGGCCTAGATGAGCCCAGAAAGCCAGCTTTGCTTTGTAATTCGACAATAATTGAACGTAAGTGTTTTGTAGAATATTTTAAATAAAATATTATCGTACGGTGAGTACTTGGAATTATATTAATGCCTAATTCTAAAAATACGTACAATCTGGTCTGGCCGACTAAAACCTATTTTCAAATTGCAATCTGTTATTTGACCGGTTTGTTAACCTAATTGATACGATCTTGTATTACCTGCTTGATATCAACTAAGTTAACCCCAACGGCGAAAGTGTTCCACAAAAATGAATAAACGCTACACCATGAAGGTACGCTGATTTTAGTGAATTTTCCAACGGGCTGGAGTTTTTCACTGACTGAAAATATTTCGCCAGTACAATTTCAGCTTGATTCCTTCTCTGGTGGGCTGGTACTTCAGAAGTTTCAGTCGGATTTCTTAGCTGAAGTTTCGGACTCCATGTTTCTTCGGCCTCCTCGGGTGGAGCTGAACCCCAAATTTCGGCGACTTCCTTCTCTGGTAAAACTGGACTCTACGTTTCGGCGGGTTCCCTCCTTGGCGGAGCTGGGCTCCAAGTTAATGAATTTCTTCTGGGATTCTGAATTATAACGCTTCCACTTCTTTACGCGGCTGCTCCGTAGTGAAATCGGACGCGATGATGAGTGCGTGGGGAAAACAATTTGAAACTCCACTAACACTGCTGCAGACGCCTCTTTCAGGAACTAAAGCGACCTAACATTTGATTGCCAATTGCTAGATTGGTTGCTTCCCGGAAATTTCGTTATATGAGTTTAGTTAATATCACTCGATCCGCCTTAGTGTTTCAGTATCAAAATTACGAATTACTGAAGAGAACATCTCTAACTTCCGCTTCCAGTTCCAAAATTTTTTCAATATGAACTTCAACTAAGTAAGGCAAGAAATAATTAAGATGTTCAAATTGTTCTTCAGATCATATTCATAAACGCAAACTATTTACAGTAGTTTCCGGTACAGTACTAGTACGCCACTAGTATTTCACATACATTGGAACTTCAGTTCTACATCCACATCGGTATCAAACCGAATCATTACTTAAAACCACGGAAATTCAAATTTTCTGCGTACTACTTCATCTGTTTTATGAACAACCTACTAACTGTAATAAGAATCCGAAAATTATGCCAGACCAGATCAAATTAATGACGTTACGATGATTAGTTAAATCAGCCACTGCCCTAATGCCCATCGGAGTGCAAGTGCATACGAATCAGCACTTTAGTTGTAGAAAGGGTCTTCACGATCACGATCTGCCTATTTAAATCCACTGCTGGATGTAGGCTTTTCCCATTTCGTTCCATCTCCCTCTGTTGTTCGCCTCCCTCATCCTGGTATCAGGTCTGCCGCGATTTCTTTGTCCTTCTCTGGATCTCCATTCCAGTAGTCTCTTCATCCATCTGTTATCTGATTTTCGTGCCACGTGTCCAGCTCATTTGTATAACTTTCTCTTTAATTTGTTGGGTATGCTTGACATAAATGTTTGTTTTAGCTTCCCGAAGGCCGCCCACGAGAGAGAGATACTTCTAGTTATTTCATCGCTCATGTGGTCTTTATTGGTTGGCATTTTTTGTCCCAGGTATATATAGCTTTCAACCTCTTCCACTTGTTGTCCTTCCAGTTGTATATTGACATCTGTTTGTACGTTTGTCATTATCTCCGTTTTATTGCTGTTCATTTTGAGACCAACATTTCTGGAGTGATGGTTCAACTCCAGGATCATGTGCTGTAGTTCTTGAAGGTCATTACTTATGAGTACGATGTCGGCGAACCAAAGGTGATGAAGGCGTTCCCATCTATGTTGATGCCTATGTCCGTCCATTCCATTTCTCTAAAAATACTATCAAGGGCAGATATGAATAGTTTGGGTGATATAGTGTCCCCTTGTCGTACTCCTCTCTCTATTGGGATGGCATTGGTCTTTTCTCATAGAGTTACGTGCATTATTGCTGCTGAGTAGATATTTTCTATTAGTCTCGTATATCTGCTGTCCACCCTACACGCGTTTAGAGAGTTTAGTACGGCCCAAATTTCTGTAGTGTCGAATGCCTTCTGATAATCAATGAAGGCTAAATATAGTTCTATATTGTATTCGTTACACTTCTCAATGAGACTTCTAACTGTGTGTAAATGGTCGCATGTACTATAACCTGCTCTGAAGCCAGCCTGCTGGCGAGGTTGTTGGAGGTCTATCTTCTTCGTTAATCTGTTGGTGAGTATTCTTGTGAACAGTTTATACAACTGTGAGAGGACACTAATGGGTCTGTAGTTGTCAAGGTTTTTAATATCACCTTTTTTGTGGAGAAGGATGCCTTTTACTTCCAGCCTGGTTTTTGGTAGTTGATATTGTTCTAGGCATTTATTAAAAAGCTGTTTTAATTCGTTATTAGTTGCGGTCCCCCTTCTTTGGGCGTTTCTTGGAGTATTCCATCTGGTCCCGCGGCCTTATTGTTTTTGATATTTTTAAGCGCAGGAATAATTTCCTCTTCTTTTACTTCTGGTATGTCTTCAGATCGTTTGTTCTGTATTTTTTTCTTTCTTGCATCTGTTTGCTGTTCGCTTGGTTGTATTCTGCTTGCATATAGTTCTTTATAATATTTTGCCACTTCTCTGAGCATGTATTTTGTATTAGTGATTATATACCCATCGCCATCTCTTAGCGACACCATCTCTCTTTTCCCGATACTAATTTGTTTCTTGAAAATCTTAGGTCCTCTGTTATTTTCGATGGTTTCTGCAATAATTTTAGTGGTATAGTTCCTAAAGTCTTTCCGTACCTCTTTTCTTATTAATTTATTTAGTTCTGCCAATTTTATAAGATCTTTGTTCTTGTTTGGTTTGATCAATCTCCTTTTATCAAATAGCTTCTTTGTTTCATCGCTTATCTTTTTTGTATTTTGGTAGTTTTTGTTGCAACTTCTTCAGCACTTTCTGTGATTAATTTGGTCAGCAATTTGGTGTGTGCATCTATATCCATATCGGCATCTACAGGGATTGGGATTTCTTTTTCAGTTTTTCCTCTATTTCAGTTTGGTACTGTTCGTTTTTATCAATGATTATTTCTGCGCCAATCTTCTTCTGTCTGTGTTGGGTCAGTCTCTTGTTGTTCAGTTTTGACTTTATTTTTGCTTTCACCATCCGATGGTCCCTGCCTACGTTCACTTTATTACTGTGGCATCCTGTAGTAATTGAGCTTTATTTAAATTATAAAGTGGATTTCGTTCTTATATTTAAAATCGGGACGTCGCCATATCCACTTCCGATTCTTACGTTTTTTTTAAAGAAAGTATTCATTGCGTATAGGCAATTCCTCTCCAGGAAATTAACCAGCATATCACCATGTACATTTCTTCGACCAATTGTATGTTGTCCAACCTCATTCTCGCGCCTATCCTTACGGACTTCTAACTTTGCATTACAGTCTTGAATTAATAGTACATCTTTTGCAGTTTTATTATTTATGATGTCTTGAATTTGTTCATAGAATGCTTCTACCTCATACTCTGTTTGGTCGGATTATTTGGAGGCTATGTTTTTCTGTTAGCTTCAAAGTGATGTATGCTATTCTTTCCGAAACACCCACATACTCTGTTACCAAACTAGCCCATTTCCTATGAATAAGGAATCCCACGCCATAAATGTTGTCGATTTCATGTCCTTTATAGAAGAGGGCGTGGCCTGATTTTTGTTTCACTATATCTTCTCCTGTTCTTCTTACTTCGCACAGTCCTATTATGTCCCACTTAATTTATTTTAGTTGCTCTTCTAGTTCCACAAGCTTGTCATCGGCTGATTAGGTTCTAACATTATATGTTGATATCTGGATTGTCCTTTTCCTTGCATTAGTGGTCCTTATATGGCAGTCTTACCCTACCCAAAGATTCTTAGCACCCCTTCTCTTTCTATTTGCCTGACCGCTGCCTTGATCAGATAGTATTAGACTGCTGGGCACTGGGGGCCGTGTTCTCGTTTGTATCTGCATATGAACGATATGGGAAAGTTTAGTCTTAATACAACATGTTGGCCAGACTTCTAGGTGCATGGGTGGGAAGCATATAGGGATAAGTGTGGGTGGGTAGGATCAAGGTTGGGATATGGCTCCCTCTGTATTAGGAGGAGGGAGAAACCAAGAGCTACCGTGCGCATGGTCCCTGAAGTAGATCTATCCATTGCCGGGATCGCAGAGAAGTATCTACCCGCTATGCGGGAAGCGAAATGGTCTTAGTAAATAATATCGCTGTGATTTTACTTTATTTTGACTATTGCAGTAATTGTTTGTAGCAAAATAATGAGATTTTATTTGTTCGAAATCAATATTTCATAAAGTTAATGAAATATTTACTTTTGGAATTTTATATGCTTCTGTGCGCGAACGACAAGACCACCGGTTAACAACTTGTTCGCCGAACGCAAATCATTTTAACAACCGATTCTACGGAACCAGTGCGTACACGCTGAATATCAATATTGTATATATACATGAGGATATGTTTCATATTTATTAAAATAATATTTTGGGAGTCATCTGAATCTGTGGATTTTATTTTGCTGAGAGAATTCTTGTTATAACATATATATAAATTATTTAAGTTAGTGATTGTGTTAATGTGGATAACATTTTGTGGTTGCTGCAGGTTGGCAATTATTAGTAATGGGTAAATGTCGAATCTGCACCCAAAGGAGTATATTTTGTATACTCTACAAACGTAACTTCAAATGGTCATTGATTGGACAAGCATAAGATGAGGTCTGTTACGGGCCAATCGAGCTTTTCCGACGACCCGTAACTAAATGGATGGAAAACGGCCTACAGCTTAGCTCAGAGGAGTAGGGGGAGTTCGTGAAAATCGCTTATAGGAGAAAATATTTAGTTGTGTACAGGGCGAGCCAAAATAAGTGGGCGCCACCTTCCAAATCCAGCTGTTTGTAGGTCCTCGTGGAAGGCCGAGAAGCCAATAGCTTACGGGAATGGAACTATTGTGCCTCCTCCTATATATTTAAATCTTGCAAAATTCTTACACAAACAAGTACAAAAAACACAATAAGAGGCAGTAAACTTTAAACACACATATAATTAAATGGTTAAAAATGACGATACAAGAAAATGACAAGTGATAACGCTATAAGTCTGGATTACATAATTTTAATTTTTGAACGTTCAGAAAAAAAAACTCGCCGCTACTGATGCAACGGGATTTACGTTTTGCATACAGCTACGTACCACCAGTGACGCTGAAGTTCACAAAAATAACAGAATATAATCTGGTAGTTTTATAATAAGTCACTAACACCACATACGGCGACTGAAGGTCGTTTTTTTTTTTGTTGGATTTACATGAAGATAAATTTGAAGTCTGCAAGTTAACGCGAGCAAAAAAAGGTTTCTTTATCACAATACAAAACTGGGTATTTTTACCTTGAATTCCGGTGGATGGTGTAACGTGTGATTTCTGACGCATAGTGTATATCAAAAGTGTATTCCCATTACAGCGTATTGGACGGCATATTTCGGGGTTTCGAATTCAAAAATTTGTTCTTGTATTGAGTTCTGCGCATCGATCGGGAATTTTCGATTCTCGGACTGCGAAAGCTGGAGTAAGGTAGAACGTATTCAATTCTCAAGAAGTGCAGACTTGAATTTTAATTAAGGTCGTTACGACTCGGAAGATTATTCCAATTTGTGAATTTTCAAGTGATTAGGGGAAACTTAAACACGGTAGAGTGATAGTAAATTTTCCCAGGGAGAAATCCTAATATAGTGCACTTAGGAGAGTTTTTCTTCTGCCTATTTAACATCGTATGGTAAGCTTAGGAAGGTCCTTATTCCACCTTTTTCTTTTCTAAGACAGTTGAATTTATTTAGGCTGCAAACAGCAGTCGGAAGAGTGGAAACATCCGCAACCTGATCGAATTTATAACGACGTGGGAAATTCCGGGAGCCCGATAATTCCAGGCCAGGAATTCTAGTGCAGGGACAGTCGGCGTGGCATGGTTGAGTAGCAGATGTGCGTGCAGCGAGTCCATTGTGTAAAGACCATCTACGTTCAAGGTCTGTTAGCCAACTTTTTAACTTACCTGCATTGAGTTGATAAGTCCACGAAATTTCGAGAACTATCAAAAAACGAATAACTGCAACTCGTTTTAATTGCGTCGGCATATTTATGTTGAAATATAATAAATACTCGACAATTTTTTTTAAGTTCAATATTTTATTTGGAAAAATTCTTGTTCATATTAAGAATAAGTTTTTGTACACTGAGAACATGTTAAATGGTCTGTAGATTACGAGATTAAATTTCTGATTTAAAGTTCAAACGAAAGGGGGAATTTTGCGTAAATTTATAATTATCCGTGCGCATATACCATTAATTTTGGGTAATTAATCTAGCTATTGCGTAAACGAGGCCTCGCGATATCGTGAATACTAGACGGGAATTCGGTGGTTTGTTTGACATTTTTAGACGTAGATTAACGCTTCCTAAGTTTAAACCTGATCTACGCATTATTGCTATCCCTGGAAATTTTGGTTCAGCTCTGTATAAAAATTAAATCAGAGACAGTAACGTACTGTGGTCCGTTCATTTTATTCATGAATGTGAATTTATGTACATATATGCAACTTGGGGTTGTGATCCTGATTTTTTTATGCTTTTAATGCTTCATATATATATATATATACAGTATGTCCCCGGATTGAGTTTACAATAGGTATGATTGACCAAAAATTTTCGAATTGGAATTTCATATTTTGGGATTCCGCCCTGCTTGGTGTGAAACTTATTTTTAGTTTACTTTCGATTTTTTAAAGTCAAGTAGGCCTTTACAGTTGAGCAAACACTATTTTAGTTCTAGGTAAACTACCTTTTCCGTTCACAGTACGCCAAAGTGTTACTTAGAAAAGTTCTTCAGAATGAAAAGTTATGGCGTTGTACAAATTTTCAGAATGATCGGCCTACTTTGATAAAATCCAGTATTGGTCAGTTTCCATTTGTGTCAACTTCATTTTCAACTTCGTTTTGTGTCAACTTTGTGTCAGCTTGACTTTAAAGAAACAAATCCGCAATTGAAACTACAATCATACATTCAGAATGATCGGCCTATTTTGATAAAATCCAGTATTGGTCAGTATTGCAATTGAAACAGCAATAGCAAATTCAAGTTCAGAATGAAAAGTTATGGCGTTAATATTGTCATTACTTCGCAATGAAAATCAGTTTTGTGATACTACTGTAACGCTATGAAAGATAACGACACATGTCATACTACAATAAACAGTTGACATGTAATCGATGTTTTTTGCTTTTGTAATTATTAAGCCACCTCATGCTATTATTGCTGTTTCAATTGCAATACTGACCAATACTGGATTTTATCAAAATAAGCCGATCATTCTGAATGTATGATTGTAGTTTCAATTGCGGATTTGTTTCTTTAAAGTCAAGCTGACACAAAGTTGACACAAAACGAAGTTGAAAATGAAGTTGACACAAATGGAAACTGACCAATACTGGATTTTATCAAAGTA
>JABXWE010017998.1:0-52385 GCA_014611495.1 Limonius californicus | reverse complement strand
TATATATATATATATATATATATATATATATATATTATACCATTATAAAAGGTGTTTGAATGTTTTCTCTCGCTACAAAAATATAATCTGTCAAAAGCGATGGAGAACGTCTGCAAGGTGGCAAAAAATGTATAAATTCCACATCCCAAATACATTTTGTTTCCAACACGATGGGGTTCTCCCCAATTTGAAATTAAGTTGATCTCTAATGAAGCACCCTTTTACCTAAATTATTTGATATTTGTTCTTAATAAACAGCAGCGATATTATAAAAAAATGCTATATAATTTAGAACTTACGACTTACAATAGGTATGAGATACACGCGAGCAAATTACAGCAATAAATACTTGGAAACTTTTTAGATCATTTAGGCCATTGCCAAGCAGTAAATGGGGGCAATGGTGCCCACTTGCTTTAAATATTGGCCTTATGTCTCTCGTTTTCTCATTACTTTGTTTTTTCAGCTAATGACCAACTTTACATTTTTAAATCATTTACAAAAGTGGTTTCTGGATATTTTTAAAAGTAAGCCACACATTTTTATAGCGAAGATGAAATACTTTTTATAGAAATCATGAAAATAATAAGAGAAAATATGCGTATTTTGTACCTACTCATCTGATCATGTTTCTTAGATTAGTCCGAATATATTTTAGGCTAGCTATTTCCTTCATCAAATAATATTCTTGGCGAGTTTAAAATTGTTTAAGTATTGCTAGCGTATGGCTATTATTAAAGCTTCAACGCTGTTTCGAAAAGCGAAAAATCAGTGCCAATTTTTTTATACCAACAAATAAACTGCATCAAACATCAATAAATCTAAAGCAGTGTTGATATATCCTTGAAGCACGTGCAGTGGAAGGATTTCATTTCTATTTGTGTTTGGCAGACTCAATTCGTAAACTAGATCCGCGAATTCAGTGAAACTTCTTCCGAATTCAAGAAGCTCAGATTTAAAATAATAAAATAAATTGGGGAACAGTGAACTTAGAATTGAGCAATAATTATTATTTTGGGCAATAAAAAATTACGATAATTTTCAGAAAATACCTGAGCCGAAATTAAGAATAAATTAGTGAGTCAGGTATATATAAATAAATAAAAGCTGCACGGATTTATGAAGTTGGAAAGCGTGTTGAGGTTATGAGTTATCCGGAACGTAGGCCCAGGAAAACTAAGACCTTGACTTCGGAATTTTGAATTACGTCCTGACCATTGTTGCTATCGTAAAAAAATAATGAGAAATGTCAGAAATAGAACTACAGTATATTTATTTTAAAAGTGCAATGCTTACTCACATAAAACAGTGTGGTTAGTTTTTCATTACAAACACATTAACTTCTTGAAATTCAAAAACGAAGGTTAAGTAGTTCTTTGGGCTCTTCTCAGCAGCCATCAATAGAAGTAGGCACTTCTATGCTGTTATTCTGCAAACTCCTCAATTGTGTGTAAACAATTTGCATTAACAGCATTTTTTTAGATGTCCAACAATAAAGAAGTAGGAAGATGTAAAGGCCTCTGCTTATTATCCCGTCCTAAAAAAATTCATTTCAAAAATTCAGCGTTGCAGCTGCTGTATTTGCTGTTACACCATCTTGCTGTAAGAATTCAAGCTGAATTCGTCATCGTGAGGTTGATAGATAAACGGTCTTAAAAATAGTTGCTGGTAATCGTTGGCATTGACGTTCTCATTAAAAATTGGCCCAATTATTCTTCTTCTCGATATCGCAATCTAAATCCCAATTTTAAGGGGATGTAAGCCACTAGGACGGAAACATGATTCATTGCTAAAAAATAATAGCCGTTTAAATATTCCCGCCGAATGAGGGACGTAGTTAATTTGATGCATTGTGGGAGTGTTTTAGTGGTTGATGAGCTAGTTATACGTCACTTTACTGTAGTTAGCGATTGAAAATACCCTTGCTCGCATAAAACAGTGTGGTTGATTTTCATTACACACATTAATTCTTCAAATTCAAAATTTAAGGTTAAGTAGTTCTTTGGGCTCTTCCCAGCAGCCATCAATAGAAGTAGGCACTTTTATGCTGTTATTCTGCAAACTCCTCAATTGTGTGTAAACAATTTGCACAAACAGCATTTTTTTAGATGTCCAACAATAAAGAAGTAGGAAGATGTAAAGGCCTCTGCTTATTATCCAGTCATAAAAAAATTAATTTCAAAAATTCGGCGTTGCAGCTGCTGTATTAGCTGTTACACCATCTTGCTGTAAGAATTCCAGCTGAATTCATCATCGTGGAGTTGATAGATAAACGGTCTTCTTCTCGATATCGCAATCTAAATCCCCATTTTAAGGGGATGTAAGCCACTAGGACGGAAACATGATTCATTGCTAAAAAATAATAGCCGTTTAAATATTCCCGCCGAATGAGGGATGTAGTTAATTTGGTGCATTGTGGGAGTGTTTTAGTGGTTGATGAGCTAACTATACGTCACTTTACTGTGGTCTGCGATTGAAAATACCCTTAAGTAAAAATAGAACTATATTATATTTATTTGAAAAGTACAATGCTTACTCACATAAAACAGTGTGGTTGATTTTTTATCTCACACGCATTAACTTCTTCAAATTCTAAAACTAAGGTTAAGTAGTTCTTTGGGCTTTGTTCTTCTCAGGGGCCCTCAATAGAAGTAGACACTTTGTTCTTGTTATTCTGCAAACTACTCAATATTGTGTGTAAACAATTTGTTTAAACAATATCTGTAAGATGTCCAAAAATAAAGAAGTCGGAAGGTGTAAAGTCGGGCGTCGCGGTGATCAACGGCCTCTGCTAATTATTCCTTTCGAAAATACAGCGTTGTAGCTGCCGTGTTAGCTGTTACACAATCTAGCTGTAAGAATGTATCATCGTGGGGTAGTTGCTGGTAATATTTGGCATTGTCGTTCTCATTAAAACAGTTGCTTGAATTCTACTTCTTCTCAACATTGCAATCTACATCCCAATTTTAAGGGGATATAAGTCACTAGGACGGAAACATGCTTCTTCGCTGAAAAGTAAGAGCCGTGTAAATATTCCCGCCGAATGAGGGATGTAGTTAATTTGGTGCATTGTGGGAGTGCTTCAGTGGTTGATGAGCCAACTCCACGTGACTTTACCGTAGTCTACGATTGAACATATCCTTAAATGAGAAGTGCGCGCTATAATTCGTTTTCTCTGTACAAAAAACGAAAATACTGTCGAAATAACAGTCGATTATGTGAAGTTTGTGGTTGAGGCATTATGAGTGAAATAAATGTCAGATATGTACGAATTTCATAGATAACCATACAAATCCGCACGGTGAGGAACACAGTTTTGTTGTCAACGACAATGTTGTGGAAAATATATGAAGATCAACATTGCACAATTTTCGAAAATGGCCGCAAATTTTTCCTTAAGTTTCATGTAAAGTACTGTATCAAATTGTCAGGAATAGACTACAGTATCATACACCTTATGCGAGGTGGGCGCCAACGAATTTGACGATGTTCACAAAAAACAGCGAATGGTCTCTGTATTGACTGTCTAAATCGTCACGAAACTGATGGCGATGAATACCCGAACCACAATGTGATTGGGGGTACGATTTAGATTTGTTACACAAATGTTGTCAATGCAGTGGAAGCATGCGAGTTCTCCCAAAACCAAAAAGTTCAAGCAAACGTACGAGAACAGGAAGCTTATGCCTACTGTTTTTTTGGGACAGGAAAGGCGTATTGTTGATTGATTTCCTGGAAGGTACGACAATTAATGCAGACGTATGGTGAGATCTTAAGAATGTTGAGAAAGAACTTTTGCATTGAAATCTCCTAATATCATTGTTACTTGTTTCTTTTTCGTTTATTTACGAGAGTACATCGATATCTTCTGCCTCTTCCTCATCGCTAGTTGCTACTGAAGCGTAAACTTAAATTATGTTAATATCGAGATTAGCTATACGTTCATCTTTTTCTTGCTTTATTATATAAAATGCCAAGAACTGCAACACAAACAAATTGTATCACTAAAATTTTGTAACATCCTCTACATTGAAATTTAGCTCGCTTGCAGCATCTAGATTAGCTATACATTTACAATGATATTAATAGAAAAGGCCGACAGCTACAACATTTAGCAATTTTGTAACTATATTTTTGATACTTTTCTTTATAATTATAATATACTTCAAATTATACCGTTATCCGCTTTAAAAAGGTACTCGTAGAACAAGGATTTACAATCTATTATAACTCGGCTTACAGCACCGGTTGCATTTAGATAAATTTACATACTGTGAATAGGCTGAGGTTACCTAGGAGTTGTGATTTAAGCAAAAAGCTTAAATTCTCTGTTTTTAATTCATTTAAAATAACTCTGTTCAGGTCAACTATGTTTATTTAATTTAAACCTAGTTTGATCACTATGGCAGAGTACAACAACCTCTCTTATGGGGGAGACCCTTGCCCAACAATGAGATGTTGCGGGCTAATAATAAAAAATAAACTATATATTAAAATTTGCTTCCTTAATTGGCCTGCAAGAGCAATAAGTTGCTTTTTAAAGATTATATTAGATCGTTGCCTTATTGTCTGCTTTAATGACATATTTTTCAAACTTAAGAAGTAAACAACGCAAAGTATATCAGTTGTAGATGAACTTCTGTGCAAAATAGATATTTATTTATTCTTTATTTTAAAAAAATGTGGACACCGTGGACTGATTGTTTGTTTGTTTGGGGCTTTGGCCTTGACATGCCTTTCGTCCCTGCGACTCTTAGTGGTTCTATTGTAACTTACAAGCCCTTGCCTTTGTTAAAGAAGTTGAAGGCTATTGAAAAACCTGAGGATGTCTCTGAGATTTAAGTCTTTTATTTCGGTAGGTGTGCTAGTCTCTTTCCCGAGAATGTTGTGTCTGCGTCGACCGGCAGTATCGCATCTGCATAGGACGTGTTCAGCCGTTTCTGCTGTCTCATTGCATAGGCGGTATATTTGGTCCTCAGCGTTACCAATCTTAAATAGATGGTATTTTAGTGGAGTGTGGCCTGTGAAAAGACCAGTGATGGTCTGCAGCTCCTTCTTGCTGCGAGACAAAGCGTTCTTTGCTTTGTTTTGCGAAATGGTTATAAACTGTTTTGCCTGACGTTGTCCTGGTGTGTTTTCCCAGTACGAGGATTTCATTTGTTCCTCCCATAGGCTGACCTCGTGCTTAATGTGGCTTTTCTGTATTCCACAACAAGGTTCAGGTCCAGTTTTTGCTGGCCAGTTGCTTGAGATTGCCCAGGCATTCCCAGACAAGCTTGGATTCACAGCTATAGGCTTTCAGAGCCTTTATTGCTGAGTGGCTGTCTGCTAGAATATCGATTGTTGCACGTTTATAACCTTTCCTGAGGTTTGTTCTAGTGCAGAGGTTTATGGCATAAACCTCAGCTTGGAAGATGGTAGTTCTGGTTCCAAGGGCTTCATAAATGCGGCAGCCAGGGCCGTATACGCTCGCGCCAGTGCCTCCTTCCCCCATCTTTGACCCATTCGTGTACCATTGGATCGATCCTCTTTTAAATGGAGGCGCTCCTGTTGACCATGTTTCTCGGTCCGGAATGTTGACTTTGAAGGGTTGGTCAAAATTATATGTTATTTGCATAACGTCTGATACGGTATACGCTGTTCGCTCTAAATGGGCGAGGTTTAGTATTTCTAAGTGGCCTCTTAGGTCCCCTGAGATAGCTGCCGTTATGGTAATTTCTTCTCTTGCTAATTTGGCTGTGATCTCTCGACTTTCCAGTATGGTTTTAATCCATTTGGTAGTCGTAGGATCGAAGCCTTTCTTTTTGGCAGCTCTTTCTATGGCTTTAAAGGAGGTGTTATCAAAGGCACCCTCAATGTCTATGAAGGCACATAGAGCTATTTCTTTCGCCACGTACGTCTTTATGCATATATTTTATACTTATGACTATATAGAGCTAGATTAGCTACAAAATAATTAAAAATGAAAAATTTATTTTCCTCCCGTAAATATATGAACGAGCAAGTCATTGTATCGGAAAAATAGACGTTAACAAATCCATATAGAGTATCACGAGGACAGTGAGAGCTTCAGTCGTAATGAAATCGTAGACTTTAATTGGTTGATATAATTTTCCGTTTCGGTTTGAGCCCTACCAAATTTTGACTTTTTAAAAAATCATATCACTTTGAAATTATAAAATTTGTAAACAGTATTAGTTCTCTAAAAACCCAATATAATCTATATCTATTAAACTGTTAAAAACTGTTCAATAAGTATTTATGTAAAACCTATAGTGATAATTTGTAAAATCGAAATGCCCATCATAATACAATATTCATTCCTGTTTTGGAAATACAGAACCATAACCTCCAAAATAAATTTCCAATCGAAAGTTTTTATTGAGCAATAATAAAAGAAAAATTAAATGTTTATGTAATAAATATTCTTCCAAATATATAAGTATAGAATTACGAGGACAGATTCATCATTTTATTGGTTATAAATTATTTTGAGCCGCTGTTTGGATAATTTATCCGCGCAATAAAAGATTATTCTGCCAGGATTGTAAAACAGAACATATTTTAAGGAAACCCTGCCAAAGCTAATTTTAATGTCTGTTTATGTTCGCCAATTTCCACTTCATTTAATTCTCTTTAAAATTATAGTATAATAGGAAAATGTTGAACTATTTGTTAAACAATGTATTTCCGTCTTTGGAATTCAACGTTAAACTGTAGGGCGCCAGTACTTTAACCTTAGCGCTAAGGAGAAGCACGTGGTAAGAAGAGGCCGGTGAGCTATACTGATTAGTATCAGAATAATACTTTACATTTAATACTTTATCGGCCAGCACTTATTCTTCATGACTAGTGCATGCATGCATGCAATAAGTAAGTAAAAAAAGTGGAGGGTGGAAGCATTAGTTCCCGCGGAAATGCAGTCCAAAGTTTCCGGGTAGTAAATATTTATGGAATTATTGGACCGCATTGGTTAACCATATGTTGGTGTAAACATTTGAATAGTTTTTTACGTCGCCAACACGCAGTATTTCGCAGTTGTCATTGTTTCCTTCCTGAACATTAAACATTTTTTTAATCGATTTCAGAAAGAGTTGAAATAATTGCGTTTTTTTTCGGAACCAATGGATGTGCCAGTAGAAGCACTGAATTGTTTAACCAGTAACATGCAGATAAGCATGTGAATCGCAAATATATCTTGGAGTTAATCAGAAAATTTCGGGAGACCTGGTCTGTCCGGTAAGAAATGAAGCGGTGGAAATCGTGGACCACGTTGTGATCGATCCTGAGTTGAGTACAAGGCAAGTGGCTATTGTATCGAATCACCAATTAACGAATTTTGAAGCATCATAAGTTTGAACCTTACAATATTCATTAGCTACAAGAAATCAATGAAGACGTTGACATTTTTGTAAGTCTATAATATTTGGAAGAGTGATAAATAATCCAAACCTTTATTTTTAACGTCTGTTTTTCGATGACTGCATTTTTTTCGTAAATGGTACAGTCAATCGCCATAATTGTTGCTATTGGTCGGATTCTAATTCGAGAATATTTCAGGAAACACATTATACGCCTCGAAAAATGAAATGTTTGGGCAGGCATTTTTGGTGATAGTCTCGTTATTCTTGTCTATTACCTGGTAATTTGACAGGTAAATGTATTTGGAATTGTTACAAGACAACATTGATTTAATGTTAACTGATATTAGAGAGATAGGTAGAGAATGATGATCATTGCCTCGCAGATCATGTGATATTCCAATAGGATGGAGCTACTCCGCATTATGCGCAGTATTTGGATTGAAGTTTTCCGGGTCAATGGATTAGAAGAAGAGGGGCTATTGAATGGCCCCCAAGGTCGCCAAATTTACCTTCGCTAGATTTCTTCTAAAGAATAAAATTTACGCAACCCAACCCGATTCCTTACAAGATTTAGGACAACATATAATCAACGAATGCCGTCTAATCACTCCACAAATGATTCAGAATCACAAAACTTTAAAATTTCTAGTAAAAAATGGAAAAAATATGTATGTTTTACGAAATGCAGTGGATAACAGCACTTAAAACGTGATTTTTAACATCTTGTTGTGCACGCTGACTGCCGGAGATTCACACGTAGACATTGCTAGGCGTGGTAGAGCATGGTGGAGTTAACGTATATTCAGTAACAGCTACACCAAGCTGTGCCGCCAGGTGTATGCGACGTATGGTACTGTGGTAAACTCACTTTTTCACAATTTATTTAAAAAATGATTTTACACTTTTAAGTAAAATTGCTTTGCTGGAAGAAAATTAAAAACCAGCCACTTAACACAACATATTATTTTTTTGTTATTTATATTTTGTTCAAGAAATTATTAAAGTCTAAGAAAAACACTCATTCTTTAATTTTGTGTGGAACCTCGTATATTTGTGACAGCCAATTAATGGTCTCAAAATGTTCTAGTTCCAATGTGTCCCGATTAAGCGGAATCACCCGTAGTGCCACTCTGTATACTAGCTTTTAAAGTACATTTGCTATTTGTTTTCTTAATAGTTTCTCTAGCGTTCTCACATAAAAAATTAAAAATCATTTCATGGTTGTTTTTCAGCCATTTGCCATTGCGCTCTTTTCTCTTTATTCTTATTATAAATATTAAAATAAACAATTCCACATAATATAAAATAAAAGAAATTATAATTGTTGTAGTTGAAGACAAGATAATTTAAAATTGTTTTTAAATAGCTTAAGAATTTGCATCGTAAAGTTTTCGACATTGAGATACTTTTTACTTGCTTTGTATATTTAGTATGTGCTTTACTTGTGATAATTTCTCTTCCTCTTCTTCGAGTGCTTTATCTCTTACGAGACATAGCGCTCTTCTGTCATATGCCTGTGTTACGCGTTTAGAGTGCTGCAGACATAGAGGACCTACAGCTTGACGTGGGCTCCGAACCACGGGAAGTGTAAACACTTCTACTCCAGAGAAGATGTACTAGGCAGAATACATCGCTGGTTTGCGATTGCCTTGCGAGGGAGAACGACCGTTAAAAATCCGATGTTCCGGTACTGGGAATTGATCCCAGGACCTTCAGCGTAGAAGTCTAACGCGCTAACTTCTAGCCCACGGCCTCCTCGTTATCTATCTAACGTACCTTAAATATTCTGTTAATATTTCTTGTTTTAAAATTTTTTAAGGCCCTTCTAAACTGCTTTTTAGTAGCAGACATAGGAGGTAAACGGAAAAAATCCAAGGAAAAAATCCACGGAAAAAAATCCAGGAAAAAATCCATGGAAAAAAAATCCAAAGGAAAAAAATCCAGGGAAATAAAATCCAAACTATAATTATAGTAATTTTTCATATGGTTTGTAACATTACGGCCGGTTGCATAAACGCTTTATGAAGTTTGCCTTATAGTTACCTACCTTTAAAATAAAATTGTGGGGCAAAAATATTTTGTTACTTAGGTAGATCTGTATTTTGGTTATAATCCCCTGGGCTGTAAATTTTGACAATTTAACTATTTATTAATACTAAAACTTTTTATTTAAAAAATCCCTTGTTAAAATTGACAGAGCGTTCACGCAGCACAGTATTTTATTAATAAAATAAATATATGTGTATTGGTTAAGAAAACAGGCAAACAAAACACATTATTAGCAAAAAAATTATTTAAATAGAAAAAAGAAAAGTAGACAACAATACTGAAAGATAAAAAAGTTTTAGGTTAGGTTAGATTAGGTTAGGTTAGATTAGGTTAGGTTAGGTTAGGCTTGGCTGTTCAAAATTATAATCACTTCATTTTATAGTTTGGATTTTTTCCTGGATTTTTTTCCTATGGATTTTTTTCCTTGGGTTTTTTCCTGGATTTTTTCCCGGATTTTTTTTCTGTGGATTTTTTTCCTTGGTTTTTTTCCTACAATCGACATAGGATGCTACGAAATTTTAGTGATAACATTTAAATTGATGACCATTTCCATTAATCCAAAAAATTATAAGTAAATACATAGTTAGTGGAACTGTTGTAAAAACTAATAAAAGCGAGCTAAATTACAATGTACAGGATGTTATAGAATTTTAGAAATAATATTTCTTGGTGGTTTTATCTGTATCTACTAAGCCATAATAACATACAAATTTTTGCTAAACTAATTAAAAGGTGTGAAAAAACGTACAGGATGTTTCAGAATACCCTGAAAGTACCCAAAATTCGTTCTTTTTAGTTGGCATACCATGGCTCTACTCATTTGGATTAAATATTTACTTACTGGAAGGGAATGACTACTTAAAAACTAAAATAAATTTACTGAGAATTCATACTTTTAGGCTAAAAATCCAAAATACAAGGAATTCAAGCCTGACTCTTCGGGTCTCAAAGTCTAGTAACTATAAAAAAAGTTCATTCACAGTTACAGTTGCTCGAGGCGATTTCACGTCTTGAAGCTTAAAATATGATATTTTTTCCCTCGCGTTAATCTTTCCGAACTCTTCCGCATGGTTATGAAAATAAATGACGCCCACCGAATAAAAAAACCCACAGTAAAATCAGAATCCAGGTAAAATTTACAACCCCTTGTACGTTTCCTTATACCTATTCCAATTTTATCCAGGTGAACGTACTAGTCGGCACACTTGTGCAGCTATTTTCAGAAACGAGAAATATCGTTGGGAAAAGCAAAAATAGAAAAACCATAGAACTACATTCTTGCACCATACGGGACGTGCTAAAGCAGCAAAAGAAGAGAAGACCTACAGGTGGTGCTGTACCTTCACTTGGTGCCACCGACGCTTGGACACTCGTGTCTATAAAAGGACGCCTCCCCCCTCCAGGTAACCTGAGAAACGACGCGCACCGCCGCGACGGCCTAGAACAAACAGGCATCGGAAAAGTTCGTAAACACTCGTATCCAGCCTCAAATATTATTAAACATGTGAGATTTTCCCGAAAACTCACAGGAAATTCAAAATGTCTTCCGAATGGCGCCTGCTTGGATGAATAAGAGGCTGATACACACAGACTTGCTAGAGCCGTTGCAGAGAATCAGGATAAACACAAGTCAAAAATAAAACATTTTTCCAGAAGTTCATAAATCGTGAGTCATATGCGCACAAGAAGGCGCGGAGCATCCGAATCTAATGGGCAAAACCCCTGAATTAAGAGGGATTCCGTGCGCATGCCCAACTGCTTTAACCAAAGCGTCTTATTTTAATTTGCATCGTCGCGACGCTCAAACGAACGAACAAACGTCCACCGTAAAGCGGCGCCGGCACGCGGGTTTCACGACTGTTTGAAATTATCGACGGTCAGTGCATTTTTCCGAAAAGTTAATTTTCACTTATCACAATGTCTGTGAGGGCTTCTAGATATAGTTATCGTTCTGCTGGTGCTGCAGGCTCAGCTGATGTCAACATCGAGTACAGTGCCGACCTTAGCGCTCTTACAAGGCTCGAGGTAGTATTTTAATATTTTAATATTTTATTCAATGGATTAAGCCATCTTCAGGGAAATCCTTAAAAAATCGTGCTTCTGTGTGCAAAGTGAAGTGTGCCGATTTTTCGTGAATTTAAAAGAATTATGTAACCATTTTGTGACCTTTCCTGAGATTTTTTGAAAGTCGAAGTGTGCCTGGTTTTAAATTGATGTGTTCGAGGTGGTCGATTCTTGTTTTTAACAAAATCCACTTCACACCTTAAAACTGCCCAAAGCATTCTTACTAATTTCATGTTGTTTTAGGACAAAGTTCGCTTGCTGTCCGATGATCTCGAGGCAGAAAGAGAATTTCGAGCAAGGGTAAGAGAATGAGAAAGTGTGCGGCTAATTCGCTGGAAGAACGCTTTTGGAACGCTTATAAATATCTGGCTTGTATCTAAAGTCGCGAATATTAATTATTTTAGCTCAGAGTAGATTAGGCAGGGCAATCACCGCTTAAATGAGGCTTAAACTGGCACTTTTCCAAAATTAATTCGGGCCAAAAGAGCTTCTGATAAGATATTCAAGAATGGGAATGGAATGCATGGCTACTTGAACATTAATTCCTTTTAATTGTTCATAACCTAAAAATGTAATTGTAAAACAGAGCAATAATTTGTATTAAGTCCTTCAACTACATATATTTAAAAAAAAACTACAAATAATGAAAATTTGAAACTTTCAGTATCGAAAGTTTTATTAATAGAACCTATTTTCAAATATCCGCAAGTCCTCCATCTAAAATTATCTACCTGCCTGTCTGACTGATTAAGTGATTCAAAATTGGCTGCACAGAGAAAAATTTTGGAAAACTGCCATTGTCTAGGTCTAGTGGAGCAAAGTTTTGAAACCATTGTAATGTAGCTGCTCGTTTAATGAATAACTTTAAGGCTTTAGTGGCACATAATGTCTGATTCTAAACGAATGATTTTTCTGTCAACATCTGCAACGTTGAAAATTGTTTCCTTTCCTACTCGCGTTTCAGAAAACAAAATGGCTGGAAGCTAATTTTAAAAATCTTCTTCATTGGATGATTTGCCATTGGGAACGCCAATTACAAGGCAAAGATAAACGACCAAAAGTAAAACAGTCCAAAAATGAAAATAATTTATTTAATGTTGCCTATTTTTGCTGCTAAGACTTAACACCAACGCTTTAAATACTTAATCTTCATCTTCATGGAAGACCTTTTTTAAATCTAACCTAGTATTATAGTAAGGCAAAGTTATTAATTAACCTAAGATCTATGGCATATTATAAAACAATCCATTTGAATATTTTTACTTATAAACATATTCGGCAATAATATAAACCCTTGGTCTATAGTCCAAATCTACTATATTCTAAATATACAAACACTTGAAATTATACTTTATAAGACCATAGCATAACGAGGTTGGTCCGCGAATAATTAAAGAGAAGAGACGGGAGTAATAATCACTTCGAATTGGTCTTCTACAGCTAGGATCATCACATAAAATATTTGATTATAAACATATCATTTTTTTTCAAAATTGTTGTATGGGAACAGTTTTCGTCGCTACTCTTGTTTCAGAAAACAAAATGGCGGGCAGTTATTTTTAAAAAACTTGTTCATTGGGGGGATTTGTCATTAGGAACACTAATTATAAGCACTAGAACACCAATAAAAGAAAAATAAACAACCGGAAGTAAAGTAGTTCAAAAATGAAAAGATTTTATTTAATTTTGTCTATTTTTGCTGTCAAGACTTAACACCAACGCCCTTTAAAAATTTAATTCTTACTATGATTTTAATGGAAGATTTGTTTTAATATCTAACCTAATTGTTTTGTATTAAAGCTAAGTTATTAACCTAAGAGGCATGGAATATTATAAAACAATCCATTTGAATATTTTTACTTATAAACACATCCTGCAAAAATAATAAACCTTTTCCCAAATTAGTCCAAATAAACTGTATTCTAAATATAGAAAATATTTGAAATAGTACTTTATAAGACCGTAAGATAATGAGACTGGTCCGCAAACAATTAAAGAGCAGGGAGCATGGGAGTAAAAATCACTTCGGATTGGTATTTTACAGATCGAATCGCCATAGAAAATGTTTGATCATACACGAACCATTTTTTTCAAATTTGCTATGGTGAAAAATGTTTCCTTTGCTATTCGTGTTTCAGAAAACAAAATGGCTGACAGCTATTTTAAATAATTCTTCATTGAAGGATTTGTCATTAACAACTACGAAGCTAAACAACCAGTAATAAAATAACTCAAAAACTGAAAAGGATTTATTTTAAATTTTGTCTATTTTTACTATAATTCTAACCAGGATCTTAATAGAAGACCTTTTATTTAATATAACCTAGGTGTTGGATATTAAGGCGAAGTTATTAACTGCCTCACCAGTATATCTAGGATATCTAAGAGGTATCGTATCTTATGAAACAATACATTTGAATATTTTTACTTATAACCGTACTTAAGATCGTAAGATAATGAGACTGGTCCGCAAACAATTAAAGAGCGGGGAGGGGAGTAAAAATCACTTGGGATTGGTATTTTACAGATCGAATCGCCACAGAAAATGTTTGATTATAAATGAACAATTTTTTTAAAATTTGTTGTGGCGAACTGTTTCTTTTGCTACTCGCGTTTTAGAAAACAAAATGGCCGACAGCTATTATTAAAAAAATTTTTTATTGAAGGATTTGCTACAAAGCTGAAAAACCAAAAGTAATATAGTCCAAAAATGAAAAAGGTTTATTTAAATGTTGCCTATTTTTGCTGCTATGCATTGGCATCAACGCCTTATGAGATATTTAATTCTAACCAGGATCTACTGGAAGACCATTTATTTAATCTAACCTAGTTGTTGGATATTAACCGAAGTTATCAACTGTCTCACCAGTATATCTAGGATACCTAAGAGGTATGGTATCTTATAACACAATACATTTGAATATTTTTACTTATAAACATATTCTGCAGAAAGAAAATGTTTAAAAAACCCGTTTAAGTACAGTCTAAATTAACAAACATTTGAAATAGTACTTTATAAGACCGTAAGATAATGAGATTGGTCCGCAAATAATTAAAGAGCAGGGAGGGGAGTAAAAACCACTTCCGATTGGCCTTCTATATATCGGATAGTCTCAGAAAATTTTTGATTATAAGGAATTACCTTCGTGTCAAATTCTACAGTGTTGGAAACTTTTTTTGCTACTCCTGTTTCAGAAAACAAAATGGCTGGCAGCTGTTTCAAAACTTTAATTCAGCAACAAAGCGAAACAACTATAAGTAAAATAGTTTAAAATGAACTACATTTCTATACTATGGTCCTATTTATGGTGCTACGGATTAACACCAACGCCTTAAAAACATAATTAATATGAAAAATACATTTGATTTAGTTCTAATCAGTTCAGTTTCAATAGTGGAAACCTTATTTTATTTAAGTTAACCATTGCATATGAAAGCAAAGTTATTATGTTTTTTGCCAGTATTATATTGTAATCTACAGGGATATTTTGAACTATAAACTAACGTTCAAAAACAGTTTTTAATATATATTTATATAATTTCAATAAATGTATGTGTATATAGCCAGTTCTGAGTGGAAAAACCATTTTAATACCACTTGATGAGGCTCTAAGATAATGAGATTGGTCCTCAACAATTATAGGATAGAGAGGGGCTTAAAATATCGTCGGATTCGTCTTTTATGGCCCAGAGCCTTGTCTACGTAAACAGTATTTTTATCAATATTTAATTTTAAGTAAACATTAATCAAAAAATAATAAAAAAGTTAAGTTAAAGTCAAGTTAAATTACGATGTGTATGTGAGGAAGGTCTTTTCGTATTAGTTCGATACCTAGTTTTGTTTGGTTTCTTCCACGACCTTTCAGTTATAAATGAAATTTAAAAATATAACAGGATTTTATTCTTAAATTGCATTAATGTATAATACAATATAATATAATAATATAGATTTTGAAGGTTAAGATCAATGGCTGGTTAAAATATTATAGACCTTTGAAAACCCCTGGGTTTACTTTATTCAAGAAAGTTAATACATTTACATTTTATTAAATAATTTTCTATTTTACTTCAAATGCAGGACAAGAATAGTAGTGAGCACACATTTCTTGGCCGCCCCTCGTAAGCAAACCAATTTTTTATGTTATTAGTATTTCATCTAAATTTATGTGTATTTTTACGATAGGTTTGTTAGTTTCAAGGAAATTGTCATTTTGGCTTCTAACCTTTTTATGTTTTGACATTATTACTATTTTCTTTATTTTACCCCATATGTAACATTTAGATTAGCACGTTAAGTGGCACTTTAAAAAATATGTAAGAAAATTATTTTCTACATTATTTTTTATATTAAGAAAAATCTTAAAATAATGCTATTAATAAAACTGTACTAATTTATAACATAGAAGGATTAGGTTAGATGCTATGAATTTTGGAAATTATAAAAATAAAATGCAGATAATACATATACAAATAAATGTGGCAAACATTTAATATATAAATTAATTTTTCTGCATTTTACGTCTCTTTTCCATCCTTTTTAAGGAATCTTCTTTCTTGAATCTTACTGTTTAAGCTTTTGTTATGCTCATGAGCCCAATAAAAAAAAGGTTAATATGTTTGGTTTAACGTGCCAACTGCTTTGATTAAATCAAAATGTTTGTAACAACACATTTAGCTTTATGGCTTCCATGTGACTTGAATGAAATTGCACTGGGCGTTGAAAAGTGCTTTCCTTACTCGTGATTGCTCCACTTTATGTTCCAAGAAATTGAAATTGTTTTGAGCAAAAATGACTTGTGCCAGAATTCTTTCCCTGCATAAGAAAAAATTTAATACTAATGCCCGATAATCTAATAATAACTCTATGAAATGTCATCGTTTGGAAGTGCCTGAGAATGAATAACCTAGCGCTAAATATAGGCGTGACACAGATTTAATTTTAGCCAAAAATTTTCTCAAGTTTCCAGCTTTTTAACAACTTTGACCTGTTTCACGGTTTTAATTAACGTTCCTCCCCCGCAGATTGAAAGAGAAAAGGCAGACCTCAGCGTGCAGGTGATCCAGCTTTCTGAACGTTTGGAAGAAGCCGAGGGAGGTGTAGAAACCCAGGTAAATAAAGACATTATGTTTGGTTAACTGATCAATAATTAATCCTTATTGGCAGATTGAGGTCAACAAGAAGCGCGATACAGAACTTCTGAAACTCCGCAAATTGTTAGACGACGTTCATATAGAATCAGAAGAAACTGCTCAGCTGCTGAAGAGGAAGCATCAAGAAGTTATCGTTGACTTCCAGGAACAAATCGAAATTTTGTCTAAACTTAAAGCCAGGTAAGGACTTCTTATATTTTTCCCAAGAAAGGTTGCAGTCTACTTAACACAAGTGTATGGAGCTAATCCATGATTACTGGGTTTACACCATATAGTCACGGTTAGCTCCTGGATAGGTTTCGGATTTGCAGGCTCATCAGTACGTACTTTGCAAAATTGTTCTTCTATGCTTATTGTAATTTAACTACAATTTTTCGAATGATTTATAGAGATTTACAAAACCGAATTCCATTACATTATTTTCTTTTTGGCGAGACTTCAAATAATTGTTGGCAAGGTTTCAGAAACAATATGACACCTGAAATACTGAGAAGCACACTTAAGTTATTTTCAGATTATTATTTTAGCTTTTATTACCAAAGCATGTTAGTTTTACAACCTGCATGGTATGTTTCTGTTGTAATCGTACAGGAATTTCTTACAATTACCGAAATTCCTTATACTTAATTATAAATACTTTACACAGTTCGTTAGCTTACAAATAAATGCGTTTCTAGCTTCAGCTGCTTCCAATTACATGAAACTCGTCCCAAATACTTCTTCTAAGTGATGCATGTAGAAGCGCCGTTGATTTACAAGCAAAATTCCAAAGTTCGTGTACCAAAATAATTTGTAACAAGAATGTGGTTAATATTTTTGGTGTACAGGAGAGTGAATGAGGATAATGTTATGTTGGCACAGAATTTACGGTTCGAAGTTTTTATGTGAGGAGGAAAAACTTCATCACTTTTCTTGCGTTTAGGACTGACGTGGGTTTCACCCCACGTTTTGTTTGACGTCTTGGTTTTGCAATTTTTTGGCGTAAGCCAACATTTTTTTCGTGAAAACAATGCCCTAGAACTTTATTTCATTGTTTGACGTCTTCAGTTAGACGTAGGAAGCTTTTTCGCAATTGCATGATCTGTTTTGACGTCGTTCTAAAATTTCTTCTTTGTCATGGTATCGAAACTGACTTCTCCCATATTACTAAGTTGTTTTTAAACTGAATGGTAAGGATTTTCTTAAATTGTAGATGCTCTTGTTAAACAGCAAACTTATTCCAATCAATGATGCTTTTGAACCACTTGGTTTTACATTTTCTAATGAGGATAGCTATCATGTGACCAAAACTGTGGTTTGTACCTAAAACTAACAACCAGAACCATTTTTGTTGACTTACCTTTCATGACAACTATGAGAGGTTACTTCCTCTTTCGTTTTTCTAAATTAACTTTTATGTTTATCTATTCTTCCTTTTGAGAGAATTTAACTTTAGTTATACTATTAATTTTGTTTGTCTCCTTTTAGTTTTCTATTATTCCCAGGAGCTTACCTTTGGTGTTATATAGATCTTCTTTTCCTATGACCTTTGATCATGAATCTCTTCTTTTTTCACTCAAGCCATTCGTATCGATATAACCACTTAGCGTCTCTTAAAAATGTAGTCCAAGGCAAGGTGTAAGATTAGATAATTCGACGTCTTGCTGTGCGTCGGCTTCGTAATCTTAGCCAGGACACATCGCCGGCTATAAATAGCGGGAGTTTGCCTCGCCATATTTGTCCTGGGCCGAAGCGCGTTTGCTCTTAGCTCAAGATTCAGTACAGTTACGAATGAGAAATACTTTCGTTGCTCCGTAAAATGGAAATCCTCTCTGCGGTTATTAAATATTCGGCGCATATTCCAGCGTCCAGAACTGCATCGCCTTTTGGATACCAAGCGGTTTCTTCTAAAAATTGCTCGGAAATTTCAGATCCTCTGGAGAATTCAAAACAAAGTATTTATAGCGCGGAATGAGGTTTTGAATGTTTGGAGAAATAATGCGAATTATGATTGCTTCTTGTGATGAACAACGTTAAGGGTTAAACTTCTTAATTTTTTCCTTCAAAAGGTGTTGCTCTTCATATGGCAAAATTGTGCTTTTCAAGATGGAAGTATTTCAAAGTCAATAGGAAGCTGTGTTGCTTTAATTTTAGTAGCTACAGTTTTGAAACACCATTTAATTCTCTAGTTTTGATAATTTTAAGAATTTAAAATTCTTATTTGCCCTAATTTAAGTAGAACTTCAAAATGTGATACCTCTTCCTGCAACCTGCAAATTTATTATATAAATAGTTCTTTCGGGCTTCATTATAACAGAATGTAGACTATTTTCAAATGCCAATCTAAACAACTGTTATGTACTCATGAGCTGCATCGAAACACACTTTTTGTTTTTCCTTTCTCATCTTTTCTAATGAAAATATGTTTTCAGAGCTGACAAAGAGAAGAGCAAATTCCAAGCTGAAGTATATGAATTGATCGCCCAAGTAGACAACCTCAACAAAGAAAAATTCCTGTCCATCAAACATGTTGAAAAATTGGAGGTCTCAATCACTGAACTCAATGTCAAAATTGAGGAACTCAACCGCACTGTTGTCGACATTACATCCCACAAACAAAGGTTATCTATGGAAAACATTGAACTCGTCAAGGAAGTTCAAGATATTAAGGTACTAACTATTAAATTTTAGTTCTTCTTCTACTTTCCCTTGGTTTATAAAATTTCTTTGCCCTTGTGCCTTCATTTCTTGTAAAGTTCTCTTGTGTCAATTCTTTGTTTTTCTTTAGCGCTTTCTTTCCTACCACTTTTGGTCCTACTTTCCCTTCGATATGTATCGTCGTTTGGAACGATTCTCCTGCAACATTTAACCTACTTTTTCGTTATCATTTTCTACTACTACATCTTCTATCACTTTGGATGTTCGTTTTCTCCAATTTTATTGCCTTTGTTTTCTCATTTACCTATTTAAAATTTTCCTGTATAATTTGCTACATGACCTTCTCCACTGCGTACTTTTCTATAACGTTTGATTTTTTTCTCAACCTTCTGCGGCTTTTCCTAATACTCGCTCTTGCTACTTTTATGCCTTTCTTTTCTACCATTGTTTGTTAGTCTTTACTACTTTCTCTCATATCACTTGTGATCTTTGGTATCTCCAGTTTTTTGTTCTTCTCTACTACTTCCTCGCCTATTACTGTTGATGATATTTTCTAATGTTCCTTTCCCATTTCTTACAACCTCTTTTTCGATTATTATTCTACCAATTCTACGCTATCCTACAAACCTCTTTCTCCTTATATTTGTGGTCTCCTCGTTTCTCCGTTGTTTGTCCCAGTTTACAAATTATTTGGTACTTTTTTCAGTTTCTGTGATACAATTTTCTACTATTCCTTGCAGTACATTTTGCATTACTTCCTTACTATCTTTTTGCATTGTTTTGCCTTCCTCTACTTCTTTCCCCTGTACTGTGTTTATATTTCTGTTGCCTATCTGTGCTGTTTCAATTATTATTACTTTTGCTCTACATTTTCTACATTTCTTTTTTCTATTTTCTCATCTACTACTTGCTGCTGTTACTTGCTCATATAGCTATTGTTCGTTTTGGTTTGTATTTTCAACACAATTGCTTTTTCCGTTACTGATCCCATTAATTTTAATGTGCTTTTTGTATTATTTTCTCCTCTTCTATGTCTTCCTCACTATTACCATTGGATTTTATTTATATTATTTTTATCCTCTCCCCATTCTAATTTCTTCTTCTTGTTATTTTCTACACTACTTTGTCGTGTATTGTTTATAGTCTTCCTTCTCTATTATACCTTTACTTTTTTGGTGGCTACGATCTTAGTCGATTTTCTATCGTTTTCTTCTCTTACTTTCCTATTGGTTAGAATTTATTTATCCACCACTTGCTTTCCAACTTGCTCGCTCGCTTGCGTTTCTATTTTCTTTCTCAAACATTTTTTATTAACATTTGTTTTTACTATTTTTGGAATGCTATCCTATTTATTTAGCTGTCTTCCATATTTAGGGTTCTTCTGATGTTTCTTCTCATATTAATTCTGATAATCTTCTGGTCCATTTAATTCTCTATCATTTTTTACTATTCATTATATGCATATCATGGGCTTCTTATTTTAGATATTTTAATATTATTTTACTACCCTTTTTTATATATGAAATCTACCAGGTCTTCTTGTGTTTTACAGTTATCTGCTTCTTTTGCCATTTTTTCTATCTTTGTGGTATTTATGCTTTTCTTCTTTTATGCTGTTTATTTAATATATATATAAATTATATTTGTTTCTGCCGTTGTTGTAGCTCCTATTCTTATTTCACATTGTTTCTATTTCTTCGTACGAACGCATCTAGTCATAATTTAAATGTATTTTGTGTATATTTGTGTATCTTACTGTTGTTTACTTTAACTGGCATAAATTTGCAGGTGAACCTCGAAAATGCCATTTACTTGAAGACACAATTGGCTGGACAGTTGGAGGATGCTCGCCGCAGAGCTGAAGATGATGAAAGGAAACGCTCAATCCTTGAAGCTCAGCTTCACCAAGTTGAGGTAGAACTGGAATCCGTCCGCGTGCAACTCGAAGAAGAAAGCGAAGCCCGTTTGGACTTGGAACGCCAGTTGGTCAAGGCCCAGGGTGACATCCAGATCTGGAAATCCAAATATGAAACCGAATGCCAAGCTCATGCCGAAGAAGTTGAGGAATTACGCCGCAAATACAATGCCAGAATTTCCGAGATGGAAGAGCACATTGAAGCTCTATTGGTGAAAGTCAACAACCTTGAAAAGCAAAAGTCTCGTCTCCAGTCTGAAGTAGAAGTCCTCATCATCGACTTGGAGAAGGCCAACAACACCGCTAGGGAATTGCAGAAACGTGTTGAACAATTGGAAAGAATCAACATTGAATTGAAGAGCCGCTTGGACGAAACCATTCAACTTTACGACCAAGCCCAACGCGACCTCCGCAACAAACAAGCAGAAATCCAAAAACTCAACCATGAGCTCGACAAGACCCGCGAACAAAGGGATATGCTCGCACGTGAAAACAAGAAGCTGGCTGGTAAGCATTTACTATAAGTAGTAGTGATAGTAGTAGTAAATCTGATGAATCACCAATAGTTGAATCCTTTCCAAATTTTCATCAATCGAACGGCCCATAATGGCAAAGTTGAATGTAACGTTAATGTTTACAGATGATCTTGGCGATGCTCGCAATACCATTACCGAGCTTACCCGCCGCCTCCACGAGATGGAACTTGAACTTCGTCGTTTGGAGAATGAGCGCGATGAACTTACCGCCGCTTACAAGGAAGCCGAAGCTGTAAGTCTTGGGAAAACTTTGCAATTTCGTTATTTTATCGTTGGTACTTTTAGGGACGCAAAGCTGAAGAACAACGTGCCCACCGTCTGTCATCTGAATACGCCCAATTCCGTCATGAGGCTGAGAAGAGGCTGCAAGAGAAGGATGAAGAGATCGAAGTTATTCGGTAAGAAAACGAAAGGTTTTTAAAGAGGCCGAGGTAAAACGTGTTGGCAAAAGTCATGGTTTGATAAATTATAGGATACTTTATGGTATTATACATTTTGAATTAATTTTTAAAAAGAAAAGCGGAAATGCCATTAAGAAGCAGGAAAGGATATCGTAGAATTCGTTGTATCGCTATAAAAGAGACGGTTGCATAAAACGTGGTATAAATAAATCAGAACACTTTCCATGACATACATAGACATCAGAAATCCATAGATATGGTGTTGCTATTTAAACTTTAACCTTACTTTTCCCCATTTGTTGGTAAATAATTATAGCCTAGGACCTACATAAACGTGGATTTATTATGTTAGTGTTACGGTTAGCCGTAGGAATTGGAGATTTACAATTTACTTAATTGACAAAATAACATATAAGATTGATTAAATGGCTGTTATATCGAATAGATACAATTTCAAGGGGAAAATGGAGAAAAAGATTACGGAAAATAATGTTGGCTATGTTTAAATCCAAAACTGTACCTGTTCTGTTGACGTTAAGACAAACACTATTTGGATTTCACGAAAGGAAAGAAAATAACAGGAAATAATTTGGAATTAAATATTACTAGAGACTATAGCAAGGAGAGAAGGATTGGGGTGGCTTAGTGGTAAGAGAGCCAAGCTTTGGATATAATAGTCCAAACGCTTCCCGGTTCGAATCACTCCAAGGTTGGAAATTTTTCTAATTCCCTGGGTGATCGGTACTGGGTACCCAGTCTCCATTTCTCATTGGGGATCAAATTAATGGCACTCTTCGCGTTACGATCGCGCTAGAGGAGTAACAAGATCATTTACACAAAAAAATATACCACGCACCTGGCAGGATAAACATGGTTACGCACCAACACGGTAACCCGCAGAGTCGGACCCTGTTGTGCATTGCACAAACTAGCTCAGCCTTGCCTCACACCAAAGAGATGGGCCCACAAGGCCTGTGAAAGCTCCACAATATAAATATAGTAAGGAGAGAAGAAAGAATATAAAATGACATACTGAAAACTCATGAAACGAAACGTGATTTCTTGGGTTTGTTTTGATTAGGCGAGATCTAGAACGCGATTATCCAAGCGTTTCTTTGCACTCAAGCCATATTTGACCTATTGTACACTCTAACTGCGGATTTTGCCTATCTAAGTTAGTTCCAGATCCAGTAGTGAGCTTTTAGGTATGACTCCTACCAAATTTCATAGAAAGGGGAGACGTCACAATTAATTATTGTGAAGAGATAGATATCGTAGCTACTCCCCAACTCATTTACAATCATTACAGTTTTTTGTATCGTAAAACCTTTTTTTACTTTTGAAAGTTCAAATATTTTATAATATAATAGTATTCCACCTTTTTCAAAAGTTTCGAAAGTTAGTAGGTTAAAGATAATTTACATGGAAGCATAATCTGAATATACTTAAAAAATTATTGTTCAAGATCTGACCACAGAACCGATTTATGTCGATAGAATTATTGGATACTATCTGGGATCTGTTCAGTTCTAATTGTCTTGTAAAGCTCTGTGTGAATTTTTGAAAATTTAATTATTTAAGTTTTCCGTATTTGTTGATCTGGAATGGCAAATTTGAAGGGTCAGCAAAACTGTTTGTAGCATTTTAAAAATAGCTATTTTTCCGGAAGTATTCTGTCGCCCCTTTTGCATGCCTTGGTATTATCAATTTTGATTGTTACCATTTCAGTCATAAGCTCTATTTACTAGCAACCATTGCCGTCACATAAAATACTTTTTAAAATATAACAAGATAATTTCAAGAAAGAACAAAATAAATTTATTATTATCGGTCACTATCTTTAGACGATTCTAATTAGTGAACGTGTAGAAGCTATACAATTTTCCGAATCGTATTACATATGACCTTAAGCTCTAACAAATTCGAAAAACAAATCAGCCTTGGCACTTCCAATAATTTTTTATTCAACAGCTGTTTGCTTCTATAGATAACAAGATAAATTTAGAACCCCGTTTAATTGAACCATTAGCTATTTGGCAACATTGCAAGACATATGGACCAAATTTAATTAGACTGTACGAAAAGGTACCTACATTTAATAATCAACAATATAGAGTCATTATGCTTTACGTGTGACTTGGCATCTACTTTTGGCGATAAAGCAGCTGGTAATCTGTATTTGACCAAACACCAACTTGGTGCATTTTAATTCTGCAAAATTAGACTTAGTATGCACGGAATACTTGACCGACTATTTGTAATTGGCAGTCTAAGTGGCGTCTATAAATACGGCGACCCGGGCAAAATGCAGAACTAAACGCTATTGGTTTGGCAATGGAACATCAAACTTGGTATAAAAGGACCCCAGAGCTAATCTATCACGTCTAGTAAAAAAAATTGACGAATGGCGCGTCCAGGAACGTCGAATACAACTGGCAAAACCCACAAACTTTTTTGTACGAGGATAATTATGGCTACGGCATGAATTTCTATCAACCAATGATCGACTACATCGAGGGAAAAGGTAAAGGAAGGCCCCTAAGACCTCCCCACCTTCCCTGGGCTAACGAACGAGGTCTGGACCGCTACAGCTCAAGAAATCTAGTTCCAAGCTACAGCGACACAGAGCTCACCAGAATATCGCGAGCTACCGAGACTCGTGCAAAAAGAGCTCTGCAGGATTTTAAATCAACCACCAAGTCGAGCTTCCAGTTGAGCAAGTCAGTATCCGCATCGGTAATTACGGAGAGCGTAAAAGTTGAGAAAACCAAACGGAAGAAAAGAGAACTTGTGCGCCAAGTGAAGCTCGCAAAGTCGAAAATGGCGGATGCCCTCGGTTATAACCGCGATCTCGACAAACAAGTGGAAAGAGAACTTCGGGGGATGCAGAAATATCTTCGAGGAAAGTCTGCACAGGCCATAGGGGACCAATTAATCTCCAAAAGCAGGAGAAATATAGCGGAAAGTCTCGATGAGGACGTTTCAAATCTGCAAAGTTCGTTCAGTTCCAGGGCTCGCGTTAGAATAATAGACAAAAGGATGACGGAATCGGCAGATGATAATATTTGCAGAATAACGCAGCCCCTGACTCAGCTAAGCTCAGAATTGAGGGGATTCCACAGAAAAACTGCCGACTTTTTCTGCCATAAAAGGTGATAGGAAAAATGTTTTTGTGTTCCTAGTGGTAATTTGTATACAAGTGAGTAGATTTAAAAATAGCGGCTCCTGCTAGTTACGTCAATCGCCATTTAACTTTTATAAATATGCATGCCTCTCTTTCTTCCTCGGCTTCTTGATTGATTTCTGTTTAAATGTTTAATGGGTTTGTTTCGAAAAAAAGATAATTTATGTTTATCAAATAATTCTACTTCAGCAAGCAAGCCAGTTTGGAAATTGAGCAACTCAGCGCTCGCGTTGTTGAAGCTGAAACTAGGCTTAAGACCGAAGTCGCTCGCATCAAGAAGAAGTTCCAAATCCAGATCACTGAACTTGAAATGTCCTTGGATGTCGCCAACAAGACCAACATCGATCTTCAGAAGACCATCAAGAGACAATCCCTGCAACTTACTGAACTCACTGCTCAATATGACGAAATCAACCGCCAGTTGGCCATCACCATCGATTCCCTTAACGTCACCCAAAGGAAATACCAAGCCCTTACCGCAGAATGTGAAGAAGTCCGAGGCAACTACGAATCTGTAAGTTATAAATTTTTCCTTAAATAATATAATTATTAACCTTGGATTATCCACAGGCTCTCCGTGCCAAGAAAGCTGTTGAATTGCAATATGAAGAGGCTCACTCTCGCATCAACGAACTTGGCGCAATTAACGTCAACTTGGTATCCACCAAAGCTAAAATTGAACAGGAATTACAAGCAGTTGCTGCTGATTATGAAGAAATCACCAAGGAACTTCGCATTTCCGACGAACGTTACCAACGCGTCCAGGTAAGAATCCCCAACATAAATAAATAAATACCTTAATGATCACTTTTTCAAGGTTGAACTTAAACACACCGTTGAACATCTTCATGAGGAACAAGAACGCGTTGTCAAGATCGAAGCCATCAAGAAGTCTCTAGAGATCGAAGTCAAGAACTTGTCCATTCGTCTCGAGGAGGTTGAAGCCAACGCCATCGTTGGAGGCAAGCGTATCATCGGCAAATTGGAAGCCCGCATCCGTGACATTGAATTGGAACTCGACGAAGAGAAGAGACGTCACGCTGAAACCATCAAGATCCTTCGCAAGAAGGAACGCACCGTTAAGGAAGTCATGATTCAATGTGAAGAAGACCAAAAGAACATTTCTCTCCTTACAGAAGGACTCGACAAAGCTAACCAGAAGATCATGCTGTTCAAGAGACAACTTACTGAAACAGTGAGGATCTTTTTTATATTTTTTAATGTTTCATTACAAACTAGCAACAACTCATACTCCCTCCCACCAATAGAATACTACCACCATTTATCAGATTTGACCTTGAAAGTTATTCTTGCTTCAGGATTTCTTGTAATACCTTCATAAAGTTGACATGTCATAATTATCACAATTACCTAGATGGTCACATTAATCTGTCTGATCACTCAAAGGTTTACTTAACCGCAATTAAACTAGGATTACTAACTTTTTTCTCATGCTATGCTTCGTCTAGTAGTTACACATGCTTTGTAACTATAGTTTTAAAGATCAATTTAACGATGTTTATATTTTGTTGAGTACTAAAATACTGAATATGGTAGCTTTGACATTGGCGAGATCATTTCTCTGATTATATCCGTATGTAGTTGTAAAGACAATTTGTTTTCATGCAGTCTTGGCATTCTAAAAATCACTTACAATATCACCATTGTTTCGGGTGCTTGATGAATTCAAAAATCTTGGGATAAATATATTAATTATTTTATTCTCGCCTCGGTTGTCTTAGGGAACAAGTTTTAATGTGAACATGGTTACTTCGATATTTTAAGAATTATATTGCCACCATTGCTGTTGATTTGGTTACCAGAAGATTTAAGCTTCACTTCTGATAGTTATGTTGGCCATTTCACTCTTCTTTTGGTTTACAGATTTCAGAGATAATTTTTAGGGTATCATTGTTGTCTTGGTTATCTAACTTGAGATTAACAGTGGTTCAGTTTTATGTAACCATGAGATTATTTTAATCCGTGATTCTTTGTCGTGGGTATCGTATTAATTTAGTTTAATTAGTTGTGGCGGCTCTGACATTCCAAAGATTACTTTCAAGATCTCATTGTTGGCAAAAGGCCATCATTAGCGTGACGTGCGTGATGTCATTGTTATGATTTTATTCTTGCCAAATATGCTGTAAATAATCAGCTTTTTGTAATCACGATTACTACGACAGTCTTAAAATCAGTGTATAGTTATGAAAAGTCCATATTCCACTTATTCATGGTTACTCCAATATACACTAGATCACTTTTATCATCTTGCCCTTGCCACCATTATACGTTAAGCAGTCTTTTCCACTGTTGCATGTAGGTCTTTAACTCGTTACATCGTTTCCATTTTGGGCTACCTGTATCCAGTGTGAGTACATACGTTTAATGTCGTCCGTTCACCTAGTTGGCGATCGCCTTCTATAGGCCTTATCTCTCGGTCGCCACTTTAGCACCCGTTTGGTGCACCTTGCGTCTGTTGACCTAGTCAGATGGTCCGCCCAGTTCCACTTCAGAGTGACGACTCTTTCAACAATATCCTGGACTCTGCTCTTGTCATAGGTGCCATAAAAAACCGCACTTGTGCAATTGTGGTGGATGTGGTATTTTAAGATCATTTTCATTGTTTCATTATCTTGGTTATCAAAACTCATGTTTTACTGGTTCGTTACTAGTCTGGGTTATATGAGATCGCTTTACTATTTCCTCTTCGTTATGGTTATCATCAAAACTAAGTTTTACGTAATTGTGGTTCCTCTGACATGCTAAAGATCACGTGATTTCATTACTGTCCGATGTACTCTACCAATGGATTCCTTCTTCACTACAACCCCAAAGTATAGAAGGTTTCATTTTTGACATAGAAGTTTTGTTTTAAATAACCATGAATGCTATGAAGTTCACTTTCATAATTTGATATTGTAGATTGGCAATAAGTTCTAGTAACTCATGCTTAGTTTGGGATTCTGGAAATCATTTTTCATATTACATATTACCAATCCTTACAATCCAATTTTACCTTGACATTTTTTATATAACTTTCGTGGTTTCACTATCTTAGTTACTAGGTGCCATGTTTTACTTGTTCATGATTAGTGTGTGCTTAACCAAGATTACTTATATCTTTTTATCTTTGTCAGTGTTATCATACAAACTCAGTTTTACGTAACCATGGCTCCTACGGTATTCTAATTAAGACTACATTGATTGATTGATTGATTGATTGATTTGAAAGAGCGAGATCTAGGACGCGGTTTTCCAAGCATCTCTATGCACTTAGGCCACATTTGACTATCTCGAGTAATTCCAACTCCAGTAGTGATTTTTAACGTGTCACACATCGTAGTGGCTCGAGACCTACGGCTTTACTTCTTATCCGACAGAAGGCGCATTTTCAGATTTTTCCCCGCTAGAAAAAATCTCGCCGACCTCAGCCAGGTTCGATCCCGCGTCCCTCGGATCTAAAGGCAAACGCGTTAACCACTAGACCACCGAGGCCGGCAAGACTACATTAGTAATATTACTGTTCCAACTTCTGTTTCACTTAATTGATCATATGGGATACACAAGTTATTCTTGCTATGTTGATCATAGAAATCCATGGGTACTGTAACGTTATGAAGATGACTTCTATATTCGTACTTATCTGGAAATTCCGAAGATAAGTTATCATCTGATCCCTTTTCATAATTGTCATAACAATCCGATCTTATTTTACCGTGGTTACCTTGGGATTCTAAACATCACCTCTATGGTATCATCTTTGTTTGGGTTAGCAAAAGTTTAAGCATTGGAGTAGCTATGGTTAACTTCGAATTCTAAAGACCTTTTTGTTGATCTTCCCGTTGTCTTGGTTATCCCAAAAATGTAAGGATTACTTTCGGGTTATGCTTCCCTTAATTATGTTAGAAATATAGTTCCTCCGTGGTTGTTATACAACTCGAATGTAAATATTTTTCTTTTCTGTTTCTAGGAGGGTATGTCTCAACAGAGCGTAACCCGCGTGCGCCGTTTCCAACGTGAACTGGAGGCGGCTGAAGACCGCGCCGACACTGCCGAAAGCAATCTTTCTTTGATCCGCGCGAAGCACCGCACCTTCGTTACAACAAGCGGAGTACCTGGATCTCAAGTATATCTAGTTCAGGAATCCCGGACTTCCGAGATGTAAAAACTGCCGCTAGCGCCGTAATAAATTCTTTTTTTTTATTTATTTTCGTGCATATATTATACCTATTATAATTAATTAGAATTACACCACTCTCTTGGAACTATATGTAATGTAATTAACGCCCACGAGCCGTTTATATTTCATGTTACAGAATTATGTGCGACGCATAGTTGTTTGAATGTTATTACACTAATTAACAAAAATGTAAAAAAATCGTATAAAAAATATAGGGGATGTAGGGATAAACATCAATAAAAAGGGGTAATATGTAAGTTGTGAATGTATTATGTAAGACTATCATAAATAAATCTGCTTGTATACAAAAAAAACAACGAGAAGACAAAACTGTCATTTTTTAATTTCGTGGTGTTGAGTCACGAGGCTCCACTTCGTTTTTGTATTTTTGATCCATATGTTTTCCTGTATGGGATTTTGGCAGGTGTAAACATTTTGTAATTGTAATACCAAGAAACGCTTTAAATTTTCTAAGAATAGCAAAACCCATGTTGGTGAAAATCATGAATACGATACAAAATAAAAATAATTAAATTACCTTATTGGTCCTTATTGGAAATTATTATTATTATTAATATACAGGGTGTCTGTTAAATGTATTCCTTAAATTTGGGAATACATTCATACGGTCTCTGACCGGTTATTTGAAAGATAGAAGATATTTTATTTACTATAGCATTCAACAACAATACTTAAGACAACAGTTAGTAAGAGGTTCTGGTCAAAGTAAATGTTTAAAATGGCTGCCTTGCATCTGAATGCAAGCTTGTGCTCGACAATTTCCGGATTTTCATTAACAACCTCTAAAATTTCATCTTCAACAACAAGATTTCGAGGAATACTTCGGTACTTGTTTTAAATGGTCCATTTTCTCGTAATCCCCCATCATTTACCAAGAACGTTTTCGCACATGGTACATGATGTTTGTATATTTTTTGCGCTGAAGACTAGCAGCACGGCAGCAGTATTACCATCAACTTTACCGAAAGCAAGTTGTATATCAGTGTATTCCTTCAATATGTAGTCCATTTAAACAGAGAACTTCATACACAGCAATGACAAAAAAGTCAGGGAATAGTTTCTTACTTAAAATGACGATTGCCTTGACCATAGCTTTCTACTAACAGTTGTTAATAATGTATTGTGGCAAGCTGAAAAAGTATAGATAAGCTGGAAGAAGAAGCAGTCACCATTACGACCGCTAGAGATTATCCCCAAGGTGGGGTTCTACCGCCTCCTCTCTGGTATGTGGTGGTTGATGATCTCCTTAACGTGCTCACACAACAGGGCTTTAAAACCCAAGCACATGCAGATGACTTAGTAATATTAGTCCGTGGTAGATTCGACAGAGTTGTGCCATAACGCATGCAGATAGCGCCCGATACCATCCACAGCTGGTGTCTAAGACAAATCCTTAGCTTCAACCCAAAGAAAACGATTATTGTTTCCTTTACTAGACGAAGAAGGTTTAATCTAAACGAACCCACGTTAGAAGGAACGATCATTGACATCAGCAATGAAGTCAAGTACCTGCGAGTAACACTAGGCCAAAAGTTAACGTGGAACTCACACTTATCCAAAGAACGAAAGAAAGCAGTCGAAGGCTCCTAGGTAGAAACTGGGATCTAAAATGATCCATTGGTCATATGCTGCTATCGTGAGACCCATGATCACCTATGCATCGCTAGTACGGTGGCCAAGAACTAAACAAGTTACAGTTACAGCTAGAGAAGATACAACGTCTCACTTGTCTGAATATAACAGGTGCAATTAGCATCTGCTCAACTGCGGCTATGGAGGCCATGCTAGGACTAATACCCTTTCACCGCAGGTGCAAAAAGAGGCTATGGCAATTGCACACACGCTCGGAAGGGCAAACAGCCTCGAATCAGGAAACCTGACAGGCCATTTAGAAATTCTAAGAGTTTTAGATTTTATGCCAATTAAATACTACTTGGACCAACCTGTCAGGGTGATGATTCCAGACCGCGAAGTGTGGATCTCAGGAGGACCTTTCTTCAAGAGGGAATCCCTCCAATGGTATACGAATTCTTCGAAGATGGAAGGTGGAGGAACTGGAGTGGGATTTATGGTACCGACTGCCAAACTTTCATACTTCTATAATATTAATAATAATAATATTATAAGTATAACACCATATGTTCATAGTAAGCTTTTTACTTATTTTGCGTCCCTGAATGTATTTCTCTTCTTAAATTTACGGAAAACATTTAAGGGAAACCCTGTACAGCTACTTTCTCATGAATGCAGAATAGATTTAGCGTTTCCGACATCAACGATTGTACGAAATTCAAACCAGTAAAGTATGATGTAAATATGTAATTAAGTCATTAACGTCATCGTCTTCTAGGATTGGTTTTAACTCGTTATAGCTCTTTTCTCATATCTTTTATTATTTTTCTGCTTTGTGGTTTGTATTTCTACAATATAGGAGAGGGGCGGGGAATTGTGCGCAACTAAGGGAAATAATTCATAAATAAAAAACTATGCATATGGTAAGCAACAGCGATTGATTGTATATGCACTGACATGTTATCTTTAATATACAAGCTCTGCCAAATTTAGACTAAAATCAGTGCATTATTCAAAAAAATACAAAAACAAAAATTTGTACCTTGCGCACCATTAGCCGCCATGGAGGATAATGGTACGCATATAAATACAATAATCAAAATTACTCATATTTATTGGTAATATGCCTGCAAATCACAAAAATAATACAAAACTAATAAAAAAATACAAAAATAAACAAAACTATTAATACTTTATATTTTTAACGAAATATTAAATCGGAAACTAAAACTAAACTTATGACTAAATCAGGAGGTAAGAAGTTTTCTTTTTGAAGAAGATATTTTATAGTAATAGTCACATTCGTAGCCAATGGGGGTGTCTTGTCCACTGCATTCGGAATGTACCCAGCGTCCACAACGCACACATCTATACCAAACTTCCCCATGTTTCCCAAATTCCTCACATATCAAACATACATGCTCATCTTCATTCGGATCGGCCTCCAAGTCGTCCAATTCGTCATCCTGAACGAGGGTGCTCTCATCAATATCTTCGTCAGAAGTTTCCGACCCAAGTTCCATATTTCGGCGGTTTTTAGGTTTCTTACAAGGCACTGCTTTTGGCTTAGATTTCGCTGGTCGCTTTTGTTCTTGTGCCAAACGTTTCTTATTTTTTTTGTTTTCCTTCTCTTCTAATATCATCTTCATAGGTGTTGCTGTTAGTACTTCTGACTTTTGTTTCTTCCCTTCTTTGGATTTCCCTTTGCCTGAAGAGTATGATGGCAATGGTGATATATTTGAAATGCTATCCTTTTCTGTTAAGACTGAATTCGGTATGGTAGGTTTTAGGTTTACGGAAAATGGACTGTCTGAGCACGGGAAGTCGATGGACGAGGTTCGAGATCAATGCCTTGATGATCACTTATCAGAGGGTCGAAGTTGCCTTCGATGGCAACAGGCATATACTCAATGTAGGTGACATTCGCTTACGGGGAAAAATTAGCAGTGATATTTTTGCCACGTTCGCAAGATATTTTTGATCCAAATTGCTTTATGACCTTTGGTCCCAACTGCCTAGCATATTTTTGAACTGTAGATATACCTGTCTCGTCTACATTAAATATTCTACTTGCAGCAAATTTTTTTTTTGATATTGTGACTCTAAATTTGCAAAAAGTGCTTTAACAGATTCTTCGTTAAAAGCTATGATTCTGTTTATGCTTGTGCCTTCGGGCTTTCTTAAGCTGATTTCGGGATTTCTTCTTAGAAAGTGTTGCAACCAATCCTTTCCAGCTTCTCCACCAATTTTATTGAAGTCATGCATTAATCCATTTTGTTCAGTATATTGAAACGCAAGTTTTCGTAATTCTCTGGGAGTTAACCCGTGGAATAGTTTGCCTAACTTATGAACATGGGTAGCAATTTTAGTTTCTATTTCAACTGAAAATACCGGAGGTCTACCTAACTTCGAGCCAGAGGTCTTTTCACTTTTTTTTCGAGCTCGCAGAGTCGACTCAGGAATATCAGATGCTCTTGCAACTTTTCTTATTTTTCTTCCAGGCCCAATGGCTTCAAGAGCTTTCTGTAAGCTCACCTCAGTTCATGAAGCAATATTTGTCTTCCTTGTGTATTTATGTGGCATCTAAAAGGAAAGTTTTTCATTGTATTTTCAAATCTTAGAAGGTGCAAAAATTACCATTTAACTTAATTTCGGGGAATGATACGTATGTGGCGGGTAACTGTGCGCATCATTGCCCGCTTTGACGCCATTGAACATTAAATTTACCAACACAAAATCAAGTAAACAAAATGCTATAAACTGTAACCCTAAAGAATTCATAACATGTTAATTCTACTGCTGTGGAGGAATAAACAAAAACAATCTATAAATGACAGACTTACTTCTATTTTATTGTGGAGTAACTCTTATAACAAAAGATTAAAAAAACGAAATTCGTCCGCCCTGCACAAGCCAATATTGCGAACTGCCGATCTTGCAACGGCGTGGTCGGGCAGTCTATTGGCACGGAATTAAACGATTGGAAACGATGCTTCACGCTTCTGTTCCTCGATCATGCTATGCGCATCATTATCCTCTGCGCACCATTAGCCGCCCCTCCCCTACAGGAATCTGTATCTTGATATTCTATCTTATTTGTGAAATGGGTTCTTCCTATTGTTAATCGAAATGTTATCAGAAAAGTCAATCAGATATGAACTTCTTAAAATCATTCTGTATTGAAACTTTATAATAGAAGAAACCCCAAGAAAAGTGTTATGTCTAAGTAGTTAATAAGTAGGAAATGTACTTAAGTTTTTACATTATACCTAAGTGCGATAATACCAACTAGCTACTTACCAATTTTCTGAACCTGGAACAAATTTGTGCTGTTTTGCTATGGCTAATAGTCACTCTACGATTTGCAGATGTTGTCATTTTGATATCTCAGAGTGTCGAAGAATTACAATCAATTATGCATGAGAGTCAAGAAAAATCAGTTTCACAATGAATATTAAGAAAACCACGACAAGCAAAGAATAAAATATATAGACGATTATATATACTTGGGACAGGTAGTAAAATGTTGAAAACAAAACCAAATGGCAGAAATTGATTACTGTGGTCAGCATTCGGTACATAAAACTAAATATTAAAAAATAGAAAAATACCGTTATATTTAAAACGAAAGGTGTGTACAACCAAAGCGTGCTGCTTGACCTAACATATAGTGCCCAAATATGGACTTTGACAAGAAAGAATGTAGACAAACTAGCTAAAGCAGATAGTGCTATAAACGTTAAACGGAAGGACCGAGTCAGAAATGAAGACATTAGACAGAAAATTAAAGTGATTGTGTCGTAGAATTCATAACATCTCTGAAGTGAAGTTGGATGTAAGAGGACTAAAAAAGAAAAAGCATGAAAGAACTGTCACTTATTCAAGAAGTTAAGAAGCTATTTGTGCTATATAATGACCAGTAGGTACACGTTACAAATTTTGTCGTATTGCATGCCCTTGAGAAATTCTTTTTTAACTAGTGCTGGTATTCATCATCATCATCTCCAGCGTTATGCGGTCCATTTTTGGACAAATGCCTCCCCATATCTTTTCCGTTCTTGTCTCTTGTACGCTAGTCTCGTCCACTGTTCTCTCTCTTGCTTCTGGATGTTGTCGTTCCGCCTTGTTCTGGGTGTACCGCGTACTCTTTTCCCCAGTCTAGGTCTCCATTCGGTGACTTTTCTGGTCCATCTGTCATCCGTTCTCCGAGCTATATGCTCCCCCATTGCTATTTAGATCTCACTATTCGTTCTGGTATGTCGATCACCTTGGTTCGGCTCTTTACCCATTCTATCGTTTTCCTGTCTTGCAGTCTTATGCCCAGCATTGATCTCTCCATCTTCTTCTGTGCTACCTTTAGTTTCCTTACCCAAGTTTCATTTAGTGCCCATGTCTCTGCAGTGTATGCCATAGTTGGTACAATACATTTCTTGTATACCTGAGTTTTTAGATGTTGGGAAATTTGGAATGAAAGATGGGTCTTAATTTACCGTAAGCGGCTAGCTTAGCTGTATTATTCTAGACATTTCCTCAAACTGTATGTTTTTGGAGAACGATAGGTATTTTTTGGCTTAGATATATGTATTCCTCTGCCGTTTCAATGGTCTCGCTGACATTAATATTTATTGGTGTGGCATCTTCCATGTTTGTCATTATTTTAGTTCTGGGGATCTTTAGTCCAGTAAATTCAGCTGCCTCTTTGAGTTCTACTATCATGTTTTACAGTGGACTCATGTCTAATACAATTATAACTACGTCATCAGCAAATCTCAAATGTGACAGGTATTCGTCGATAATATTAATCTCTCTATTTTCCCAGTTGAGTGTCTTGAAGATATCTTGTTCCACGTTCTACGTTCACGGGCTCTGTTGCTGTTATGTACAGTTGGTATTAGGTGTTATGAATCAGTTGGAAAGAGATTTTGAGAATTTAATTTTACAACTTTTCCCATAGACTCATATTATATAGAATGCAATGACCTAAAAAAAAATCATAATGATATTGTTAAAAAGTTACTTGTGTTGTAAAATAATAGTGACTAACTTACGAACTGCGTAATCTTGAGAAATTCTTTGATAGCCAAAATAAATAATAGTCTTAAATTGGAGAAGTTCTTAGCCTCAACTGCTGTAAGCTTTGAAGCTATTGATTGTTTCCTACATACTCACATTATTTTGAACGTTGGTAATCGGTTACGAATATATTTTATGATGTTGTTGCTAAGAACTTATTTATTATTGATAATGGCTAACATTATTTATAATAAGTTAGTTGTATGAACCAGCTTCTTTTAAATAGCATATATACCAAGAGAATGTTTTATTGAAAAATCGAATATTCATTAAATCAATCTGTATATTGCCCATCTAATGGAATTTAAATCTTAGACCAAATATTTGGGATAGTATTGTATTTCTGGATATTTACAAAATTCCTAATGGTTATGCAACCACTTATATACAGATATTGGAACGGTTTCATAAACATGAATTAAATTTCTTGAGGACAGCTTGACATAATGGCGACCATCTCATATTTTCTTTAATATACACGTTCATAAATGGAAATTTCTAAATTTTAAAGTGGGAGAGAATCCGCAGCGGTTGGAGTTTAAGAAAAATTAACTTTGATTGTCATGTAGTATTGGAATAATAGTAAATATATGCAAAATATGAATATGCAGTCGAACTTTATAAACTTTAAAAATTGTAGTTCTGTAGGTAAATCTTCGGTTTAGCGGACCTCGATTTAACGGTTGTAGTGTAACCAACAAATTGTCCGATTCGTATGTAGTGTGAAAATTAACGCCCTGTTATTTTTATTATTCATTCGCTGTTATTTGTAATTATTTTTAGCGAATATTCCACATATTGGTAAAAACTCCAGTAATTTAGCGACGTAAATAACTACATATTCGGAAAATCTACTGTATTATACAGGGTGTTAATGAATCGCAGGGTCAAACTTCTGGAGCTTAAAGTATACATGAAAACAAACATTTTTTCTTAATAAATGTATGGTCAAAAGTGTTTCCTTTCAGGGATAGAGCTTTTCAAACATTCTTTAAGAAGCGCCTAAATGTAGGCAACTCAATTTACTACCTACTATTTGCAATTTACTACCTACTACTTGTTTCCATAACGACGGAAATTAATACAGGATAAATAAAGCCCTCTTTTCCACTTTCCACGTATGGAAACAAATAGTACTTTAACAAAATAACAACTTTAATGGACTCACTCTCACCCGAATCAGTTTGTTCTATCGAAGTTTTAATTTAGGGGTGTTCGAGGGTATACCAAAACGCGTTGCTATGTGCTTCTTTTTCCCGCCTTTGTCGATTTCACATAAGAGCTTCGTTTTTTTCTATACACTTGAATAATTTCTGTTTCGTTTTACCATTTTATGGTTTTAGTGTTACGAGTACACTGGCCAATGATGCAAATGCAATTGCAAATTATATTTGTAAAATTGTATGTAAAAGCTTTAATACAAATCTGTGTGCATTTATTAATGACTAGGGAGCACAGAAAGGGTTAGAAAAGCCTCGAAGACGATGGTAAAGTAATTTTCAAATTCGGAGAAAAACACAATATACCTAATATTAAAGTATACAGTACAACTTTGTTATATCTAGTTTTAAGCTAGAAAATATTGGTTAAAAGAAAGTTCGAAGATTGACATAAGGAGCCAAAACAATGTTAGCAGATCTCTCACTGTCAGGATCCTTGAGAAAAATCGTTCAATGGAGAAATTCCCTATATAGAAGTTCAAAAGAGACGTTCGACTACACAGTGTGATCATTTTATCTTCTGACAAGTAGGTAGGCTTTAGACGTTTAGAAAGAAAGCGGCAATATGGACAGTTTTTCAGGCGGCAGTCATCGAGCAAGTAACTGGTAATTCCCATATAAGCCAACGGGCAGCTGCAAGAACTGAAGGCTTTAGCCAAAGTTCAGTAGATAACATTTCAAAAGCAAACCGGTTTCATCGTTACCACGCCACATTAGTGTAATACTGAAGATGATTTCCCACTTCGAGTGCATTTCTGCCAATTTTTAAGAAACGAAGTTACTACTGATCTACCTGTTTTGGAAGAATATTCTATTTTCTAACGAAGCGCCGCTTAGTTGAGTGTGTAAATAGACTCAATTGCATTTATATTCACAAGATAACCTATTTGAGGTCGTCGCCGACAAGAAAACGATCACGAGTCTTTAAAAATTCTTAAGATGGAGGAAGGGGTGATAGTCACTCGGGGTTTAGTCGGGATTGTATGGGGATGAATAAAAATATCTCAATTGAATTGCTTAATGAGTTGCTCAGTGCGAGCCGCCACGTGTAGTATGGCGTTATCGTGCAAAAGCACGATTCCAGAGGTCAGTAGTCCTCGCCTTTCGTTTTGAATCAACCTTCCTAACTTTCTTAGGGTCTCATCATACACGTCTGCATTAATTGTGGTAACATATTTAAGAAAATCAACCAAACATATGTCTTTCCTGTGCGAAAAAACAGTAGCCATAAACTTTTGTTTCTCAAACGTTTTCCTTAACTTTTTGGCTTTGGGGCAACTTCCATCGCAATGCGTGTTGTTTGGTTTCAACATTTGTGTACGAAATCCAAATTTCGTCGCCAGTCACAATGTGATGTAGGTATTCATCGCAATCAGTTTTGTAGAGATGCAGGAAGTTCAGTGCAAGGCCAAAAGCTGGTTTTGTGCACATCTTCTCCTTTGTGCGAAGCAAATGCTTCATTTTACTCGTGTCAACCCATATTTATGTTCCGTTTATCAAAACTGGTATCACAATTGTCTTATAGAGAAGGTTGCTAACATCGTCTGGATCTCTATTTTATCCAACGGCGATATCCGGTGGGCTACTTAAGCTACCCATGTATACCGGAGACAGAGTTGATCTTTAAGTCAATGGTGAGACCAGTTTTGAGATATGGAACAGAAACACAACTTGATACGAGTAAAACGAAGCAGTTGCTCCGAACAGCGGAGAAGAATGCATTAAGAACAATTATAGGTAAAACAAGGCGAGATGGAATAAAAATTAGCGACGTATGACAACAGGGCAGAATAGAAGATACCATAAAATTAGTAAGAGAATGGGGGAAACGAATAATTATGTCATCGCGCAGAAGACAACAGACTGATAAGAATAGCGGGATCTTCCACTTTGTTCTTCATCGTGCACGTTTCTTCGGGTATCTCAGAAATTCCTGCTTGACCGTTGTTTATCATCGCATGAAGATTACAAATTATGGCGGGTACTTAACACTTATGGAATTTTCTATCATAGGGTTCATTTTAGCGCTTAATTATACAAACGAATATAATGACAGAACCATGGCAAAGTGGCGTGTAGCTAGCTCATCAACCACTAAAACACTCCCACGATGCACCAAATTGACTACACCCCTCATTCGGCTAGAATATTTAGACAGCTCTTGGTTTCTGAGTATTTGAATTATGATAAATCTCATTACCGGGTTTGTGCAATTTAAATGTACAACTCTTTCTTTAAATACCTTCAATTCCGTTAACATACAATTGGTTTAATATTTATTTTATCCAATAGTAATCTAAAATCTTATAAGCAATATTAAACTGTAATCCACTTTACGCGGCTTACCGGTTAATTTGATTAGGTATAGTTAATATTAAAAATAATAATCACATGGAGTTGGAAAACACTCACGCCATGTGGAAAATTTCCAATAAGGTCTTGAGTTGTTTTTTATTTAAGGAAAAGGCTAAATGTTTATTGTTGTAAAACGGTATTCTAAACTTAGTATAATATTAAAAATTAATGATTCTTCTTCTTATTTGCTTTTATTTTTTGCTTGATCTTGCTTTCTTTTCATAAACCAAACTTTAACAGTTGGAATTGGCTAAACTATAATTAATCAAAGATTATCTTGCGCACATACGAAGAATAACGTTTCTTTTAAATCTAATGCGTACGCAAAGTTCCTTACAGTAGTAAACAAACGCAGTTTAAAATGATTTTTATTACTACGAACATGATGAAACAAACACTTAAAAATATTAATTTTATGACTGCACACATTAATTCGTCTGTGTGCCCATCCATGTGTTTAACTAACGATTGATAAATCAGTAAATATAAGAAATCAGCTTGCACTATATCGGGTGACCACGAGATGAGGTAACAGCATGTAAGTTGTTTGTTTTTAAACTACGATATACCTTCTAAATGTGCAACTTTAAGCAATTTTAATCTTCGTTTTTGCTTCCGGTTTGACCGGAACTGATATAAACTTTATATTTTTAAATTTTACAACATATCAGATTATCGCAAAAAAAAACGAAAGTAGTTGTTGTATTTAAAAATAAATACGTTCTGGCCAAACAGCGAAAAGTAAGATTAAAAACCGCTCAAAGTTGCTCATTGAGAGGTTATATATTACCTTAAAATTTCAAAACAATACGTTTAAAAACAAAAAAAAGTACATGCTGTTACCCCATCTGGTAGCTACCCTACCCGGTATTTTAACTTCTACTTGAGTTGTATAAAAACTAATGTTTTATAAGTGTTCGCATTCCTGCTGATAAACTTTGTTATAAGGGCTATAAAAAGTGCCTCTAAACACCGTAAAATTGTGCTGCTTATTGTAAATTAAAAATATGAATGGCCGATTTAGGCGAAACCGATGCAGGAGTTCATCTTCAGTCTCTTGGGCCTCTTGGACTCCGTCTTCGTCGTTCATTAATATAACGGTCTTGAAATTCAACAGTAAATTGAAGTCGCCTGGATTATCTTGAATGAACGTGTAGTTGCTGGCATATTCCTTAAAGTAGCAGATTTTAGAAATTAGTCATAGCAATAAATTTTATGGTGGTTGTAAAATTCTATCATAAAAATCGATAGGAAGTTACTCGTATGTTAATATCATTTTTAAGAATGCGCTGTTGCAATGATTTATATATAGATTGGTCATAAACCTTGGGATTGAGAGGTAACAGGATTTATGATTATGCCTAGATACAAATTATAATTATTGATTTATTTTTAAAAATAATTATATGGCTGAATGTTGTTATCTTGATTAACAAGACCAAACTTTGGATCAAATAATTGTGATAGTTAATATAGTTGAGAAAGTATTTTCGATTACAAAGTAAACACGAATCAAACCTGTTCATATTTAAATACGTTGTTTGAAACTTTTAGCATATAACTGAGACTATTCATACCTTTTTATCTTCATAACCAAGGTAATTGTTTGTTGATGTGTTTCTATGGCAAATTAAGAAATTTTAATACGTTAGTATGGTTGTTTTCTGTTCGGCAAAGAGCTATTACCAACCGATTTGGTTCTATTGTACCCAACAGGAATTAAATCCAGATATATATTGAACTACGTTACTTCAAACTTTTAACACTTCGTCTACAATTTCTGGTCGATTCTGTACCTTTCCAACTGTTCTTATCGAAAGAAAGGTTAATTTAATTGTTTTTAAGAGAAAATTTGATAGTTTTGCTGCATACGGGGCTTTTATATTCCATAAAAAAGTTAATCTTAAGAACAGAAGCAACTAAAATATTGTTTCAACTTGTTTAAGCATGTAGCTGAAACTATTTATACTTTTACAGTATATTGTACCCAATGGGAATTAAACCCAATTATATTTATACACGTTGTTTCAGACTTTTACCACTTGGTCTACCATTTTATGGTCGATTCTGTATCTTTTAAACTGTTCTTATTATAAAAGTTTAAATTTAATTTTTTTAAAGGCAAATTATGATGGTTTGGGTTCACGCGGGGCTTTTACATTCCACTAGAAAGTAAATCTTAAGAACAGAAGCAACTAAAATATTGTTTCAACTTGTATAAGCATATAACTCAGACTATTCATACTTTTTTTTTGTAAAAACGGTATTACAGAGCCAAGCTAATTGTTTGGTTATGTGTTTCTATGTTAAATAAAGTAATTTTCATAAGCCATTTTGAATGGGCAAAGGGCTATTACTGATCCATTTGGTTCTATTGTACTCAATTACTACCTTTTATCAGTTAAAATGTCTTAAAGATTCAAAAATAGAAGTGATTAAAGTAAACTAATTTACTTACCTTTGATATTAGTTTTGAACTGGCATATTCAATTTTAAACTTAGGAATGGAAATAGATAACTTCTGTTCTTTCAAATTATATATCACCCGTGTGATAATTTCCGGATCTGAAGAGATAATATTGTCGGTGTGTTCCACTCCAAGGGATCTCAGAATTGGGAGGACAAAAACAGCCACAAGTGAAGGGTTTGCCAATGGAACCTCCAACACCGAGGCAATCAGTTGCTGATCAGATTTGGTGTAGTTGAACATCATTCCTTTGAGCTCCATGAAGTTTAAAATTGTGCTGTGGTGTTTGTTCTCGTAAAACCGCTTCTTCTGAGTGTTTTTCCGATTAAATGCGTATCGGAAGTACAGTTGGTAGTAGCTCGCACTTCCAAAGATTACCTTGGTATCATCGTCAATATCACTGCCATCCATAGTTTCATCCACATTGCCTTCAGTGCGAGTTGTGTGGACATCATTGATAAATTGCACGGCTTCAGCTACGTCTGTTAGGTTTGTATTGGCTAATGCAGTTTTGTAAGAAATCAGGGCGGTCTTAATGAAAAATGGGGTATACTCAAAATCGCAGTGGATGAAAACTGCATTGGAAATATGTAACTGTTCGTCCACCATTAAATCTTTTAATACTTGCTGAATTTTTTCTGCTGTCTGCTCTTTATCTTGGGGTAATCCCACCTGACGGGTAAGTACGTGTTCTGCTGCACCTTTACTTCCATGACGCAGCAAGGCCAAAAGGGCGTAGAGTGGAAAAATTCCCACTGCTGCCTTGTCATCAGCCTTTGCTGCGATCAGCTCCGTATAGTACTCGGTGTGGAATTTTTCGCATCCTTCGAAAATAGAAGTGATGTTTTTTGATTTTATTACTACAGTGATACTTGCAATTATTGTCAGGAATTCTGGAAAAATTATTGGTGAATAATATGCAATTAAAAGCGTTTGCCTTACCTGTTATCTTCATTATGGGAGCATCAACTCCCTGCGGTAGCAAATCTTTTACTGACAGCCCTTCTTATTTTAAATTCGTATTTATCTAGCAATAAAATTCATTACGGTGCTTTATTTTTCGATAACACTCCCACTGATCCAACGTTAAAATTTGTTTTTATTTGTAATAATTTGAAACGGTTGATGTAAAATAGCTGATAGTGTAATTATGTAATAGGTCGCTGCAATAATAAAAAATGTATTTGTCAACAGGATTAATATATCTTAGAATTAAAATGCAAACAAATAGGAAGAGATATTTTAAATCGAACATGGTTATATTTTTTTAGGGTTGCATCTATTTTTGGAGTTTCAGTATTTTTGCAGACCTTCTGACACCCCATTTGTTTTATTAATGATGATGTGTGAGAGCTTATGGGTGCTAGAAAGGGCGGATGTTAAGCTATTTGTATCCTATGTGAGGAAAAAAGTATTAGAGTTGCTAGAAGGGGTACTTCCTCATACAGTTAGTGGGGAAGAATCATCTTATCATGAAAATTTGGATTTTAGTTAAAATAAAACGAATTAGACAACTGCTACGTTAATGAGCAAGGTATGATAATAATAAACAAATTCTAAGCTTTGCAATATGTCAGTAGAGAGAAGGGCAGATCGAGAACCGATTTTAATGATTAAACTCTGAAAACAGAGAAGGGTATTATAATTGTGAAGCAATGACTTAATTTGGGAAAAGGGAAAAGCACATTTTAGTTACAGTGCATTTTGAATATTCATGATATGAGGTTTAGCGAAGAAGGTGGTTCAGCTGTAGAACGTTTACCTTTCAATGGCGAGGTGTAAGGTTCGAACCCCCGGGCCGTGTGTCCTGACTCATGTTTTCGTGGTTTCAATGGGTCATATAGTTAAATGCTGGGACAGTATCATCCATGAAAGCCTATTTCCAATTATCTTGGTCTTTTCTATGACGACATTCCCGTTATTGGCTGAAGATGAACTGAGGATTCCGATGAGGAACCCGACTGACCCTAGAGCGGCCATCCACCTTGTGGGGAATGAACCTACGATGACTTTACTTTTGTTTCCTTTGGTATCAGGTAACCGAGCAAACAGATGTTCATCATAACAACAATTTCGTATAGTACTCTCCGTTTACGGAGATTTGATGAGGAAGACAAATTTATGCAATATATAATATAAATATAAATTATCAGCTTGATACAATTTTCATTTGTTAATACTGGCAAAAATATATATGTTATCGCTTCTGGATATGCTGATAATATAAACACTATGTTTGAGCAAACAAAATATCATCTAAAAGAAACCACGTCATTATCATCTGTCTCTTTAGTCAATTGGAATCATGAAAACAGTTACTAAAAATACCTATTATGGAGACTGAATTCTGAAGCACACGATGCAGAGAGGTAGTTACAGGTGAGATATGTTGTCTATTATATAGTACTCTCGGCGTAATATTTCTAATTTCCCCTACACTCGCATCAGCAATTTCTGAAATTTCTCTAATTGAAATTCGACGATTGTCTCTAATAATGCCATATTGTTTTCTGTTGATGCAGTACACCGTGCACCTAGTCGCGGCTCATCCATAGTCTCCTCTTTTCCATTTTTAAATTTTCGGTACCATTCCTTCACAGTTGGGTACGCAATACATGCATTTCCATACACCGGTTGCATTCGCGTATGAATCTGCAATGGCTACACACCCTCAGCGCATAAAAATTGTAGGACCGCACGCTGATCAAACTTGGACGGATTTTTAACAACAAACGCCATTTCAAAATCGAAGTTTTAAAAGTCCGAATCAAATTCAAACGCCAGAAACTTATTAATGTGTTGCTTACAAACACTACTAACATTAACAAACGTCATTTGAATTATTGCATTTGTGTTCAAGGCTAAATTGATCAAAGGTGGGTTTCAGTTGAACAACCCTCGTAAAATGATATTTTCTTTCCCTCTCCCTATGCGTTTCCTTTCCGTCTTTCTCTTTTTCTCTATCTCCCTCTCCGTCTTTCTCTTCATCTTCTTTCTCTTTATCTCCCTATTGCTCTCCCTGACCCGCTTCCTTTTCCTCTCCTTCTTCCTATCCCTCTCTATTTCGCTCTCCGTCTCCTTTCTTATCTACATGTACATTTCCAACTTTACCCCCCTCTCCCTCTTCATCCCTCCATCACATCACCATCTCTATCGCCGTCTCCAATTTTTTTACTTTTTATGAATTGCATTTTTTAATCGCACTGTACTATTTATTGTAGAAATACAATATTTAAAATATGCTCAAGCAAGAAAATTACATTTTCTCTCCCTTTCCCGCTTCCTCTCACTTTTCCTCTCCTTCTCTATTTCCGTATCCTTCTCTCTGTCTATCTTTTTCCCCTTCTCCCTTTTCCTCTCGCTCTCCCTCTACATCGTCCTCTCTATATACCTCTCCATCTTTCTCGTTCTCTCCCTCTCTCTCTCACTCTCCCGTAGGTCTTCACTTTCATCTTCCACTGCCAATCACTTTTCCTCTCCTTCTTGTTCTTCCTCTCCACGTCCCTCTCACTGCCTTTCTCTTTCTCCCTCACCCTCCTCATCTTTATCTCTCTTTACCTCTCCATATCTCACTCTATCTCAATTTTCCTTTCTGTCTCCGTCTACCTCTTCCTTCTCTTCTTCTTCTCTCACTGTCTCTGTTTGTGTTGCCCTCTCTTCCTATTGCTCTCCATCGATTATTCCATAGATTTCCTATACACTTTTATGATATACACTATATTTTGAATTGCAGTATACTAACAATTGCAATAGTTTCTGCTTCTTAAGGACTTGTATAAGGTGTGTGGGTGTATGCAAATGCATGTATTGCGTACCCAACTGTGAAGGAATGGTACCGAAAATTTAAGAATGGCAAAGAGGAGACTATGGATGAGCCGCGACGAGGTGCACGGTGTACTGCATCAACAGAAAACAATATGGCCTTATTAGAGAAAATCGTCGAATTTCAATTAGAGAAATTTCAGAAATTGTTGGTGCGAGTGTAGGATCTGTCCATAGTATTGGTCGTAATCTGGGTTACAGCAAAGTTTGTTCGCAATGGATCCCTCGTCTCTTGTCTAATGAACAAAAATGCTTGCGAATGGGCTTATCTCTGCAATACCTCACAGACTATAGGCAAAATGGTTATGACTTTCTTCTGTCAATAGTTGCTGGTGACGAAACTTGGTGCCATTACTACGAGCCATCCAGCAAGTTATCGTCGATGCTGTGGAAACATTCAAGTTCACCACCACGGAAGAACTTTAAAGCACAACCTTCTGCAGGCAAGGTGATGTTAACATTTTTTTTCGACCATGAAAGACCCTTGTCGATAGCGTTTAAGGAACTTGGAGTAAATGTCAATGTAAATCTGTACAATGAAACTATAAACAAGCTTCATCAAGCAATAAGACGGAAACGTCCAGGAAAACTTACTCGTGGGGACAGTTTGCTGCATAACAATGTTAGGCCTTATGTTGGTAATGTGGTAAGAGAAAATTTTCAACGAAAGAAATGGAGGGTTTTAGAGCATCCACCCTATAACCCGGATCGCCTTGCGATTTCCATATTTTTGGACCACTGAAAAAGGCGTTAAAAGGTCGGCATTTCGAGTCTGACGAGAAGCAGAGATACCTGTAGAAGACTTCTTCAATCGGCAGCCACAAGAATTCTATGAGCAGGGTACACGTCGGTTAGTAAAACAATGGGATAGGTGCCTTAACTGCAACAGTAATTATTTGTAATTAAATTGTTGAATACATTTTTTATAAAGCAAAGATGGGTTTCAAATAAACACACACCGTATTGCTGTTTTGAATATCTTGTTTTCATATAAAGTTATGAAGAAAAAAGAGGTGTGGAGCAACCTAGAACCTACAAACTATTCTAACCATATGGAAGAAATACAAAATATTTAATTAATAATTTTCATTTTTTACAACGTGCATTGCTTGCTTTGGCTAGTTTCGGATGGGTGCCTCAGTATGGTGTTTAACCGTCGGTCTGTATTGGCATTTGCAGGAGTCGCAAATCATGAAGTGCATTTTCTCTACTATTTTCCCTGAGCTAGGGTATCTTTTTTAGCAACCGTGCGAAGAGCTCTCACACAATCTACTTATTTTAGATAATTCACATTTACTATAAATGAGAAGAAAGAAGAATGTTACTATTAGGTTTTCACCTTTTACGTCAGAAAAACTTTTAACTATTTACAATAAACTATCTGACTCTATATTTATTTTTTATATCTGCATATTGAACATATTTTAAATATACTAATTCTAAAATAAGTACAAATACAATGCGATAGAATATATAAAAAGCAGAAGAATTTACAAAAAAAATTAATTAGAAAACTAAAGCACTTCATATTTTCTGTATCATCCGAATACAATAAAATTTGTAAATCTAATAACTAAATTAAATCGAACCATAATTATACGCGTAGTCGTAAATTGATAATTAAATTTATTTCCTGCTGCATTCAAAAACGGTTCTTATCATAACCGTCGATCAAATTTTATGAATTAGTATATGATTAAATTAAAATTGCCAGAAAAAAGCCAAGGACACATCCTTGTGTTACATTTTAATAATACAACAATTATCATTCCTTTGAATTAAATTACCACCGAAAACAAAAGTTTAAATTCAGACCTTTATCAGATTTAGATTCTATTTGAAGTTCAACTTTCACCTTTGAATTAATTAAGGTAAAGCTTTGCGCCTGTCTTAATTATAATAATGATGGAATAACTATTTTAACTAGCTGATTTTTTTGTTTGTTGGTGCAACTTCGACGAACAACCATCCTTTGATTTAAGATATGTAAAATAGTTTACGATAAAATTACGAGCGAAATATTTTCTATAAATAGTATTCGTGTCCAGTCGCCCGTTCCCGATGGATCACGTTGAAGCGACGCCGAAGGCGCTCAGCGTCTATAATGACGTAGAATAAGCCACTGTGCTTATTAGTGTCAAATGTGCGTGTAGGCTGTACCAGGCAGAAAAAATCGAATTAATCAAAAAGCAATTTCGAATTCTTAAAAATAATCCCCTAGTTTAAGAAACGAGGAAATAATTACTGTAACAAAACGTTGCTTTGATACGTAATGATTTGTGTAATTGGCATTAAAGAAAGAGCCTTTCAATTTAAAATTTGATGCTATTGAAATTAATGTGTGGTGCTAGAAACGCATGTCATAGTCTCGTTAGGCCCGTGGTTGCATCAGTTATATTCACTCGGTCTTTCAACTTGGAACTTAATTCCAGCCATCAAACAGATCTGGTGATATCCGTCAAATTTTAGTTCATATTTAAAAAGTGCGTGCACCTTACAAGTGCGTGTGTGTTAAAATTTGAACTATTTTAGAAGACTATGCAATGAGTAGTTATAGAAACAATTATGTAAGTAGATCTATTTTATTAATTTCCCCCTAAGAAATGACAATTTCTTAAGACTAACACTGTCTCCTGAAATGTCAACAAGAATTATCTTCTAAATATAAACAAACACAAGCTCGAATGTCATTTTCATACATAGGCAGTACAATAAGGCAGAGCTTGGGGTATTTTTGCCCACACGGCCTTCTATATGCTTAAAAGACATCCTGCGGTTAAGTTAACTTTGGTGGAGGAGCCAAATTTTTAATTTCCGCAATTCTTGCCGCAGTAATTGGTGGAGGAGCCAAAATTTTACTTTCGCAATTTTTGTTGTAGTATTCGGCGGAGGAGCCGCGAACAATACCTGATGAAAAATATTTATGCAAAAATCTATTTTAAGCTCCAGCTTGTTCTTCTTTCTGAGATTTATGACCTCGCGCTTTTGCAATATTATTTTGAATTTGGCCTCATTGATAAGAAGTGCAGGAATTCCGGTATCAGTGTTTGCATTGGACGCGTTTTAGTTGTTGGTGGATACCGTAATAGAATCAGAGTGTAGATTTCGGTATTAATAGCTAAAACATGTGTATTTTAGAGCCAGACGCCACAAAAAATACAAAGTTTGCTTTTGTAGACGGCACAAAACACTTTTATGCATGTAAACAGACCCAACTGCATAAAAGTGCGCTTGGTGTAGTTCCGGTTTAAATCAAAGGCAGTTTTTCTGCAAAATATGTGATGTGATAAGTCATGTCTTATTCTATAGTACTTCTAATAAAAATTTTGCATTAATGAAGTTTTAATATTTAGAATTGTTATTCTGAAACACCTTTTTAAACAAACCTCTTAAACAATGTAAAATACATTATATTCTAACATTTTCTACGGGTTTTTAAAATTTTTTGTGCCATAGAGTGGTTTTAATTTACTCTTTTTCCTGTTTAATAAACATTCCAGTTTTATTAACAACACACTGGGTTAAAATTTCGGGAACAAGAAGGGTTAATGAAACAGCAGATGTATTTTTGGATGCATCCTTTTAAAATGGAATTTCAGTAACCAATATAATTTATAATCACGAATTAATTAACCTGTTTTCTGCAGCAAAATTAGTATAAATTTCGCAGAAATGCAAAATATTCATTGGATACACTAAAATTAATCAAATTACTTTAAAATTATATAATTAACATATTCACTTTGAAATTACTAAAGAAAATTTCTTATTAAATATATATAATAATATATAATAATGGTGAGGCTCTACAGCCCATGAAGGAGTCAGTGGGTCATAGCTCCCGTATCCTTACTCTAACACCCAGATATCGTGTGCCAAATTCCTGATATGCGGTAACGTGGTGAGCATCACGCAGTAGACAACCGCGTTATTACCCCTTGTTGCTTAGAATGCAGAAATCCTACAATTTAAAGTGCCTGAGTAGGCCGCCCGCCAGGCATCGAGTCACGGATTTGAAATCCCGACCTCCACACTGGAGCCAAGTGCTCTAACCACTGGACTAGACTGGCGCTATTCGAAAAATTGGCAACACAAACCGCATATCACCAGGCACTGCAATATCTATATTTTTATTGACCATATTCAGAATCAAAGATGCTTATTTGATATGCTTGACAGTTTACATGGCAGTGGTCCGGGGCCATTATCTTGCTGGAACCATATATTTATAATTAGTTTGAAATCCAGGATTGATAATTAATAATTAAGGGCCTTTCAGTCAAGAAAATGTGAAATTACCTTATAATTCCTAGAATTATTAAACAGTTCTTGAACTTTTCTCAACTTAATTTAAAATTAGAGGAACTTTAAGAACTATATTAGTTGCTTAATTGAATGAACAACAAAGTAGCTTAATTTAAGTAGAGTACCCAGCGAGATTAAATCAGCTTTCTTGGACCAAACATTTAAATTACTTGAGAATTCTGTAGAATTACAAGAATATTGAGTTAAATTATATTGAATTTAGTGAAATTAATTTGGAATTATTTAAATCGACAACTTTATTGCGAAATTAGCAGGAATAATTGGGCAATTTATTTGTTAAAATAGTTAAATTTACAATTATACAACACAATTACAAAACTGCTAAATTACTTTATAATTAGCGGAATTAACACAACAGTTGGCAGATTAGGATTCGTATTTCATAAAAACTGTTAGAACAATTTTAAGTTAACCTATCAATTCGTCTAAATTAGTCAACTTGCCTAAGATTTGGATTAGGTATTTATAATTAGGAGAATTAACTTAATGTTTTTAAGAAATTAATCGAAATTAGTTACATAATTTTATTAACTGATAATGTTTGAAAATTACTCGATTCAATTTGAAATTAGAAGATCATATTAACACTTAAATTACTGGAGAATTACAAAATTACAAAAGTATTGGATGACATTATATCAGACTTAGTTAAATACATCGAATGTATTTTAACCGACAAAATTAATATAAATCTACTTTGAAATGAACATGTTTTCTTAAAAATTAGTATCAACATTCCTGCGATAAACTTAAAATTAGCATGTATAGTAAAAATTAGAAATACCAATCATAATTTAATTACAAAAATTGTTAAAGAAGTGTCATTTGACTATTAATTATATTACTTTGTAACTATTCGTATTAATTACAAGAATTAGAAAACATTAAATTACGTTAATTTCAAATTAATGTTTGGAAATATATATATATATATATATATATATATATATATATAATAAACAGAGAAGAATTCCTCCACCACTTAAAAATAGTGGCTACTAGAGAGACAAAATCAGAATTGCCTTACTTCATCATCATCATCATCATCTGTATATAAATATATTTATAAAATTACGTTAGAGTTAATAGAACTAGTACAATACTTAGCGGAATAACTTTTGCAGTAGTTAATAAATACTTTTACTGGCAACGTTTTGCAATTTCTAGAATTAATTTGAAATTAGAGAGCGTTCCCAAGAGAATAATACATACATTAGAAAATGGCTAAAACAATTTCTGCGACAACTTATAAGTGATAGATGATACCTAATTTATAATTGCCCTACATCGATCTAATTACGTTAGAATTGATAGAATTAGCAGAATTGGGTTGGGATTTGAAATAAAATTATTGAAATAACAACAATTCGTTTTAACATAAAATTAGAAGAAGTGTTTTTGGAATTAGCACATGATAATAGCAAAATGATAAAAATTACTGAGAAACTTTAATTAATTGAGTAGCAACAAAGAAACCGAATCGAAATTACAATAATTTTTTGAATCAATTTAATAACTAATATAATTAATACCATAGCAGAACTACATTAGAATTTATTAAATCTCTTGAAGATTATTTGAACTGTCAATATAAAATTAGAAGATTTGCTTTTGGAATAATAATATTTTGTTAGATTAATGAAAATAAACTGAACAAAAACTGACAAATTACTTTACAGTAGAAAAAATCGTTGTATTTGAGAAAATTAGAACTAAAATTAATTTCTACGCAGTTATTTTAAATATAATACACAAAAATATATGAGAATTAAAAGTAACCAAAGTTCTTGCAATAGGAATAGTTACTACTATAAAATCATAAGTAAATTTTGGGAAAACCTTCTTAGAACAATTTGTAGGCGTAAGTGGACAAACCAAATAATGTATTTCTAGGTTGTTAAACTATGGTAGAACTAGAATAATTACAAATTTAATTAGTAAAATTATACAAAATTGTGTAAAAGCAGTTTACAATTGAATAATTCGAGAATCAGAATAATTAAATTACCTACTTGAAAATTTAGTAACTGGCAATTCCACGAAAATTT